>PVKH010028825.1:0-12770 GCA_004027955.1 Chaetophractus vellerosus | reverse complement strand
GGAAGCAGAGACCGCCCACAAGCGGGGAAAGCCGCGCCTGTGCAGTGACCAAGTCTCGGCACGTCGCCGCAACGGGGGGGAAGGGGAGATATGTAATAAAATAAATAAATCTTTAAAAATATATATATATATATATATATATATCAGTAAAATTGATTGGTTTTTTTTTTTTTAAAAAAAAAAAAAGACCAACAATGCCAAGTGCTGACAAGGATGTGGAGCAATAAGAATCCTAGTGATAAGGTGAATCAGTTCCACTGTTTTTAAAAATAGTTTTGTATAATCTACCAAAACCAAACATAGGCATTCTCTGTGATCCAGGAAGTCCACTTTTAAGTATATAGCCAACAAAATTTGCACCAAGGGACATCTACAAAAATGTTCGTGATCTTGAGAGCATTATTTATCATAGGCTCATACTAAAACAAGCTACCACCCATGAGCAATAAAATGAATAAACTAATTATGGTATATTCACAATAATGAAAAGGAATGAAACCACAGCTATATGCAACAAACATAATCTCACAAACATAATGTTGAGCACAATAAGCCAAACACAAAAGCATACAGACTGTATGATTCAATTTACATAAAGCAACCTGTGGTGTGAGAAGTTAAGATAACAGTTACCTTTGAAGAGAAAGGAGAAGATAGTGATTAGGAAGGGGCATGAGAGGGGCTTCTGAGTTTCTATCAGCATTCTCTTTCTTTATTTGTGAGACAATTACAAATGCATACTTTGTAATAAAAGAGGGTGAGCTGCACATTTTGGGGGAAAGCACTTTTCTGAGTGTGTGCAATGTGTCACCCTGCAGTGAGTAGTGGAGTAACTCTAAAGGTATTACTATTGTCAGATATGTGGAAACTGGTTAACCCTGACATCCAAGTCTTTATATAAAGCCCAAAGATTTCCAACGTTTCCTCCTACAGTGCCCTGACCTCAAACTGAATTCAATATAACTCAATTCGGTAGAACCTAACCTAAGGTTTGGTACCTCTCTGGGAGTTTTGGCTGTCGAAGATTGAACAGGATGATTCGTAAAAAATCAAGGATGGGCTGGCTTTTTGAAAAGAGGTACCAGAAAAGCTGTAAGGCAAAGAGATGATTGATTTCAAACAGCTCTAGCCTCTGAATTTCAGCTTTATTTGCAAGCTAAACGTAATTTCTATATTCACTTACCACTGAAAAGATTGTTGGTCTTTTGTAATTATTGTGTACCTTCTACGTGCCACATACTGCACTGGAGTGCACTGGAGAGAGAACGACGACTAAGGCAAGGTCTCTGCTTCTGAAGAGTTCAAAACTTAGAGGGGAAGCAAAGAATTAAACTAGACTAATGCTATAGTGGAGGTCCATACAAAGAAGTACTGTGGAAGCAGAGAGAAAGGAGCAGTGGACTCCGCCTAAGTAAAACTGAGAAAGCTTCCCAGGAAGTTGTCCTTTTAGCAACTTGGATCTTGGAGGACGAGCAGAAAAGGCCTGCAATGCTCTCTAGGCACTTTTCTACACATGTAAAATTCTTATTATGCTATTAAGCCAGTGTTTACATACACCTTTTTGTAAAAAGAAACAGAAGCTAATAAATATTTAGCAAAAGGTGCTAAATATGCTGTAAAACTATCCAGAGAATAATAGACAAGAGTATGTGGCTTGAGATACTTGTGGGCTTCTTTATTCTGCATTTTTAACAAGAACACAGATAATTAAGAAAATAATCTACCGTTCACCCTAATTTAACTGATAGTTATGATTTTCCTGTTTTTATTTTGCTCTTAACAAACAGACTCATTTCTATGTAAAAGATGGTGCTCAACCACAAAATCCTTTCACTTTAGGAATGGAAGTGACCCCAACATATAGTCTGGGCATCCCTGATTTTAGATCAGGCTGGACTTAATTACTTCTGGTTAAACTTCTTTTTTTTCTTAAAATAGTTTATAGAAATATTATCCACAACTTCCCCTGATAATCTGCCTTTTGTCATCCATGGTCTTAGATGTCATCTGTTAAGTGAAAGAAAGTGGCGTTTTAATATGCAATTGCTAGTAAAAACAAACTAGAAACCCAAAAGAATAGTGGGATGGGATTCTTCAAAAGCCTGAATTCCTCTGAAATGGGAGCTTATCAGCAAATGGCCTGGGAACCAGTTTTGGCCCTCAAAGATTTTACTCCATCTCTTAATGGGCAAAGTGCTTTTATCTCAATATGATTTGTCAAGCAATTACAAAGACACCCTACCATTTTATTCCAGGCTGACCAGCCCCTGCTGTGAAGAACTGAAATTTCTCCATCAGCTTAGTGGGAAAGGGGCAGAACCATGATAATAGGAAGAAAACCTTTGTTTTAGGAAAAAATATTAAAAACTACCCTCTCCCTGAAGAGGTTTTCCTTCCTCCCATCCTTGGATTTTATTGCTAATGTCCTAGGAACAAATGGCCTTTCCCACCTACTAGGCCTGGTTATGCTCCAAATTAGAATTAAACTTGCTACTTATATTCACGAGTCCCTGTGTGTTGTATCAGTGTTGTGTGGTGTTATTAAGACTATGCTTACTGTTCAGTAAATATGGGTTTAATTTTATCTCCATTCTATTAAATTTCTTAAATGTTCCAATCTTTTTTTTCTTCAGCAAGAGGATTGGCTTTGAATGTTAAAAAACAAACAAATGAACAAACAACAAAACTATATATCATTGAAAAGCAGGTTGAACTTTGAAGGTATCTGGAGGTACTTAGAAGTGTTTTCCCCAGTGTAATTTGACCACATAAGAGGAGCAGAACAATCTTGGACTTAATTAGTATTGAAAGCTGTCAGGCCTTCTACTACTTTCTCAGTTTTTATGGTTTGCTGGACCCTTGGAGTGGCATATAATAATTATTTAACTAGAATCCAACATTGTCACTGGCTTCACATGAGTAATTTCCTAAGGGGTATAAAAGCAGGATTTTTAATTTTTTTTTTATTTTTAAAGAAGCTTTAGATTACATAAATGTGTTACATCAAAAATATAGGGGGGGCCGGCTCGATAGCCCAGTGGATAGGGCGCCGGCATACCACATGGGAGGCCCCGGGTTCGATTCCCGGGGACCTCTCCTAGTGGGCAGACCGCCTTGAGAATGGCAAGCCGCCGTGGGTGGGCCGGAGCCGCCGTGGGCAGGGCAAGAAGCTGCCACGGACAGGGCAAGAGCCGCCACGGGCAGGGCAGGTCGCCCGCGGATGGAGCGCAGCCAGCCACCCGCGAACTGAAAGCCGGCTGTGAACAGACGCAGAGACCGCCCACAAGCGGGGAAAGCCGCGCCTGTGCAGTGACCACTCTCGGCGCATCGCCGCAGCAGGGGGAAGGGGAGATATGTAATAAAATAAATAAATCTTAAAAAAAAAAAAATAGGGAATTCCCATATACCCCATCCCCTCCCCCTCCCCCACTTTCCCCATTAACAACATCTTTCATTAGTGTGTTACGTTTGTTATAGTTGATGAACACATATTGAAGCATTGCTACTAACCATGGTCTATATTTAACATTATAGTTTGCACTTTGCACTGCACAATTTTATAGGTTTTCACAAAATGTATAATGGCCTGTATCTATCACTGCAATATCATGCAGAACAATTCCCAAGTACAAAAATGCCCCATGTTACACCTATTCTTCCCTCTACCTCCCCTCAGAACCTCTGGTGACCACTGCCTTTATATCATTGCTGGAATAATAATAATTCTACTTTAGTCCATAGTTGCATCCCCCCTTATGTTTGTTCATTCCGCAATCTTGAGGACTTGTGGCTGGTGATGCCCACACTGCTTCCAATTGAGAGGGGGGAAAGCAGGATTTTATTTCTTCTCAAATAAAAGGTTAATTGCATATGACAGCCTAAAAATTGAGCAGATAATTGAGGGGTGACCCAATATAATTGATATTAAGGGTTAGCATCTCTGTCCCCAAGAGGGTCAAACACTAGTCAGCTATGATCTAGCCATTTTCCAGGAGCTTTTGTGCCATGAGCCTTAAACCCAGAGCCTCTTTCAGAATAAACCCTGACTATACAATCAGTCAGTCCTGGCCAACTCCTGCCACAGAGGTCTGAGGTACATTCATCTTTGATGGGCTCATGTCTGAGGAAGATCCATTTCTGTGTGGTGAACAATGAGAGCTCTGAACCTAAATGCATAATCTTGGGCAGTGACATAACCTCCCCGTGCCTCAGTGCCTCTTCCATAAAACGAGGATAGTAATAGTACTTACCTCATAGGTAGTTATGAGATACGAATGAGTGAATACATGCAAACTGAAGGGATAATATAACTTAAGAACAAAGGGCATTTATTTAAATTGAATATATTTAACTGTATAAAAAATTCACTACCTTATCTGCATTCTTGTTATTTAGCCTTGATCAGTGAAAACTTCCTCTTGGTCTGTCATTTGGGAATCACTTCATGAAATTGTTGCCAAATTAACCTTGTGTATTTCAAATTTGATTTATTTTGCAAAAGATTGCTTCTTCCTTATTTACTGATCCTACCAGTCACCGTGACAGAGTCCTGCATGCCTAGATAATTATCATGTGCAAGAGAGATAGTACAATTTTCCCTTCCATATTGCAACTTTCTCCATCGTGGTTTTCTTTTCATTGTGGGTCGGAATAAGAAATTAAATGGGAATTTGGGGAGAGCTTTGTGGAAGTCACAGACAACACATGAAGGCTAGCAGAAGGCACAGAAAATGTTTAGAAACTCAGAAATGCATAAAATTTACCTATAGTATTGTATAACACTTGAGCCAAATTTTACAATAAGGTGCGGTAAACACCCTGTAGAAGAAAAATAAATTCGGACTTCTCTGGTAAGAAGGGAGGGCCAAAAAATGTTATGCAGATTTTTCAGATCATGGGGCCACCCCCACAATATGGAAGGGATAACTGTACTTCTATCTTGCTGGTTGTTAGGAACATGTTAGGGACAGAAGGTATAGACAGAGAAGAAGGAGGGCCAGTCCAGGCATGTATCCTGCCCTACAAACCCATCTCCATGCTTCTCTGGGCAGTTTCTCCTGACCTCCCCTTCCCAAGCTTACCACTGTATCCTCTGGAAATTCTGGAAATCCCTTGTGTAATAAAGGAACACCCTCTCTCCTCCACCTCTTCTCTAAAAATATACCACCTTCCTTAATTAAGACACGGTTCTCCCTTGAGGAGGCTACAACTTCCTCTGCAGCCTCTAAAGTAGAGGTTACTCATTGACTTCCATTCCATCCATGGTAGAAGGTGGGGCCAATGCCTTCTTCATTCCAAATACAATTTCCAGACCCTTCTTAGTCCACCTTTGTATATAAAACTGCTTGAAACAATCTTTTCCCAGGTCTCAGGAGCACCTGAGAAAGGTAGAAAAATCTACCTTTCCTGATTTTTCGCCTACCTTTCCTGCTTCTCAGACTCTCTAATCACATCCTTTGTTCACCACCACTTCAAGTATGGCATTTCCTTGGTTTAGTACCCAACCCTGATGTATCTTACTTTATATATTTTCCCTATAAATTCTCATCCATTCCCATAGCGTCAATTACCACTAACTTTCTTATGAATCTCAAATTTTTACCTCTTCCCCAAAACCCTTGTCTGGGCTTCAGACATATTTGTCCAACTGCATGCCCACCCCTTGCATATCTCACCAGTTCTTCAAACTCAACATATTCATACTGGAACTCATTTTCTTGTCCCAAAATCTGTGTTTCCTATCTCAGAAAATGTACCATCACCCATTGCTGAAACCTAAAGGGACACTTAAACTCTTCTTTTCCCTTCACCTTTCCTATCTCCAGAGGCAAAATCCAATTTCTCATCTATATCAGTCAATTTTACTTTCTAAGCATCTCCAGAAATCTACAATTTCTCTCTTTTTTTTTTTTGTAACAGTTTCTGCTGTTATGCAAGTCCCTATTGTCTCTTGTCTGTATAACTGGAACTCCAGATTTGCCCCCTCAATATTCTCTCCACTCTGCAGAGTGAACTTTCTAACACTCAAATCTAATTACAACATTATAACCTTTCGATGGTTTCTCCTACTCAAACTCCTTAACATGATGGCAAGACCCTTCATGATCTGATGCCCGCTTCCGTCTGCAGCCTGTGCTCCCTTCCCTCCACACTCAGTGACTGTCAGTGCCCTAAACAAGCCACACTCTCTAAGGACCCAAGACCTTTGTACAGGTTACTATCATGTTTGAAACACTTCCCACCGCACACACATACACACCATCTACCCAACACCTCTCACTGCCTGGCTAATTTTTCTCCTCCTTCAAACCTCAGCTTTCCGTAATGTCTAAAAATCAGGTTAAATGCCACTTCTCTGCACTCTCTTAGCATGCTGCTCTTTCACTAATGTAGAAGAATAATTGTTTGCTTATTTGTTTACATCCCCCATCAATCTGTAAGGTCATAAAGACATGGACCACACTGTTTTTATTAACCATCATATCCTTTGGGCCTAGCACTTGGCCAGCTCACAACAGGCACTCAATAATGTTTTGAGTAAATGAAGTAATGCATTTGGTGAAAGTTTTAGATTTTCAGTGTTCTTAATTACTAGGTGTACTACTTGGGTCCCAAGAGAAAATGGATAGCACACTCAAATTAGGATAATTTGGGAGAGTTTTCTCACAATAGAATTGTGTACAAATGTGGAATACAGGGGAACCACTAGGAACATGCAGTTACTTGGGCTCTTACCATTCTTGGGCCAGAGGCAGTTACAGGAACAAGAAAGAGAAAGAGTCATGTTTGAGTCAGCAACTTGAAAGGAACATTTGGTTAAGAGACACAGCCAGCTCAAGTCTACTGAATCAGTCAGAATTCAACCAGAGAAGCAGAGCCAGTAGGAGATACATATTGAGATTTATTGCAAGGAATTGGTTTACATGACTGTGGGACCGGCTAGAGAAATCCAAAATCTATAGATCAGGCCATCAGGAAAGGCAAGTTAGAACACTCAGGCACCAGATGAAGCTGCTTCCACAGATGGAATTTCTTCTTCTTCAGGGAAGCCTCAGTTCTGCTCTTTAAGCCATTCAATCAATTGAATCAGACCTGCCCAGGTTACCTAGGATAATCTCCCTTACACAGAGTCAGTTATTATGAATTTCAATTGCATCTACAAAATGCTCTCACAGCAACACCTACATTAGTATTTGATTGAATAATTAAGGACTATAGCCTAACCAATTGACATATGCAACTAACCATCTCACCTCCTTGAAGAAAGGGATCCAGAATTACCCATCCTGTCCTCATTCTCCATCCTCCTTCTGGTCCCCTTCCAGGGTTCTCTGGTGACGGAGCCCAACCAGTAGCCAGAAAGCAAGGAGTCCACTGATGGAATCCTTACAGGTACTGGGTTCTCCAGACTTCCTGGAGTCACGGGCTGGGGGTAGTACCAAGCTCCAGACCATACTCTGTGGGTTGAAAGTGAGATTTTTTCAGAAAGGTGGGTGAGGATTCATATTGTGAGGTTTTGAAGATAGAAGTCTTTTGAAAGGGAGCCCCAAAATTAAGGAAGAAGGCTAGAAATGTGGATTATTCAGCGGGCTCTCCTGTGAAAGATTTGTCTTTGTGTGTGTGTGCAAAATTCCCTTGGGCCATGGAGACAGACCCATGTAGTGTACAATTTCAAATGTTGCCCTCTTAAGTCAGAATTCCCATTAATCCCACCAATACCTCCTGATATTTTATATTTACCTTTACAGTCTCATGTGTATGTCATGAAGAATAAAAAGCCAAGGCTGTACTTAGGGATGTGACCTGGCCCACATCCTCTTTGCTATGGCAAGCCATGTGGGGAGGCTGCCGCCTAGTGAACTAGGACCAACCAATGGTGAAGTGGGGGAAAGAATTGTTAGGTGGACAATTCAGGTACTGTGAGGTATACCCACTTGCCAATCTTTCCCAAGTGTAAAAGTGACACTGGAAAATGGTAGACTATCTCCTGGGTAATACTTCTCATGCTTAAGAGGACATACTCTGGAGTTACAATGTTTGGGTGCAAATCCCTGCTTCACCACTTGCTTGTTATATGATCTTAGACAAGTTATTTAACTTATAAAAAGAGAAGTGGGGTTAGTGTGGGTATTAAATTAATGAAGATTTCAGAGCAGTATCTGGCATATATTTCAATAAATGTTAGCTATTATTATTTTCAACAAAAGCAAGCTGGTGTTTTTAATTTCCTAAATATAATAAACTTCAAGAATTCTCCATGAACTTAAAACAGAGGTTGGCAAACTATGCCTGTGAGCCAAATCTAGCCTGTTGCCTGGTTTTTGTAAATAAAGCTTTATTGGAACACAGCTATATCAAATAATTTACATATTGTCTATGGCGGTGTTTGCTCAGCAGAGTCGAGTAGCTGCCACAGAGAAGAGATGACCACAAAGCCTGAAATATTTACTATCTGGCCATTTGCAGTTAAAGTGTACCAACTTCTGATTTAAAAAAATGAAAGTGATAACTTGAAAAAGATGAAATAAGGTCGCTTTATATTCACAAAAATATGTGTGATTGCAATGCATAAAACTTGATCTTTCCCAAATAAATCTTCTCACTGTCTGCTCAGTAATTAGAAACATATGCAAATGATGTTCTCCACCATATCCCTCCACTACCCCCCTCCCCCTTTTATTTGCCTAAACTAAAAAGAAAAGTTTGAGATAAGACTTCAAAACTTAAATTTAAAAATGAAGATTCAGAAAAGTCCCTTTCCTTTGGTTGAGTGTGTGCAACTTTGATGACAGTCTGTTGATGGCCAATTAGTTCAGTAGGTTAGAGAAGAGTGCTACTGAAGCCAAAGTCAAGACTTTGATCCTAACTGGGTACTGATGTTTTGTTCTGTACAATGACCTTTAACACAGACTAATTCCAGTCATCTCTCTTACCAAGGCTTGTCGGTGGTCACAGTGATATCCTAAAAGACACTTTGGACCCTTCAAAATTCACCGTCAGTGTTGGTACAATCAATCAAGAAACATACTCTTTACCTTAGTTCAGGTCCTGTTTACATACGAAAGATGTATTCATGGATCAAGCTATTTATGTATATTCAAGGAAACACAGAGCCAAGTAGGGGTTAATCTGATAGACAGGGTCAATTGGAGATGGAAGAATTATTAAACTACTGAAGCACCCTCCTCTGCCAGCAATCTGCCTATCCTTTATTGCAATGTTTCCCCTACTTTCCCTCTTTTATTACAACATGTTCTTGACCTTGATTTGGCAAACTGACTTTCTAAAGTCCTGATTTAAAGATCACAACATTTCTCATCTCCATCTTTCCTAGATTTTCCTTTCCATGTTTTTATTCAAACCTGGTAATATGACCCTGGATCAGAATTATTTCCTTGGTTAGTTGATCTAGGAGAGAGGATGAGCCCTTCCCACACACATAAAACAGTCCTCCAACAACAAAAAACCTATCAGTGCAAACAGAATCAAATGTGGAGAAGGCCAAATACTAAGTATTGTATTTCCTAACTTCATATGGTCATCAGTATTACATCCATGATCAATCTGCAATAAAATCTGTACATGAATTACATTTTTGAAAAGTAGACACTTGGGAAAATGCTTTATTTCTAAAACAGTGTGTCTTGACTCTTAGCCAAGCACACTTATTTTAAAGGGTTGGTATGCAATTAGTATATTGAAGCACATGACTGATTTAAAATAGTAGCACTGTTAAGTTCTAACTTTGTTCTTTTGCCAGTTTTTAAGTTTATGACAGCAAAGGATTTAACAATCATAGTAACTAGATAAAACCATTGCTTGTGTATATTTGTCTGTTTTGTCTCAATGAACATGTCCAAATGTGCATATGTAATCCAAATCAGGTATTGCTACAGGCATGCATTCTCAGGTCAGTATATCATTATGACACTTGCATCACTTAGGGTTTTCTAATATATATTTGACATATTAACTTTACTGAGTACATTTATTTTCAATGGAATTGAACTTGATAATAATAATAAAGCATAATTCAGAGGATTGGTCAACAAAATGAACTGTATTCCTAAGTTTACCATAACTTAAACTTTATGCTTCCTCAAGTTCCTTTGGAATTTTATTCTCTAGAACTCAGGTTTCTTTTCAGAAAAGAAATTTTTGAGCTGTTGAATTTTATTTATTTATATATTTTTTGCCCAGTCTTTAAAAGCCATTTCTACCTTGCCAATTCTCAAAACCAGGTGTACCAAACGTTAATTTCCTTTGCTTGAGCTTCTAGAGAAATTAAATTATGTTAAATAACTGTATTAATTTGGTTTAAATTTAAAAATTTGGGGGGGGCCTTCACAGTTACCAAATATGCTTCTACTATCCTAAGAGTAGTCTCATGGCATCTCTCTTGGGTAAAAGTGATGATGGAACCTCCTGCTTCAGAAACAATATCCTTCACATTTTGCCTCCTACCAACTCCAGACTTCTGTACTCACTTAATCTCTCATCTTCTCAAATTCTCCCTATTCATTCTTTCCCCTCAGGCTACAAATATGTGTAAGTCTTTTAATCTTAAAATGTTAAAAATTTAAAAATTAAAATAGATTGTCTAGAAAACCATGTTTCCTTTAGGCATGCTCCCTCAACCAACAATCCTTTCTCTAAAAATCATTAAAAAAGAAAAAATTGGCATACCTCTTAAAATAGTCTATGGAGATTAACTATACTGTCCTAAGTTCAGTGAATTCTTCAACTCTGATTTCTTCCCCCACTGTTCTGCTGAGCTTATTTTGGTCCTCTTCCTAGTTGACCTTTCTATGATATTTGACCTGGCTGAACGCTTCTCAACGTTAGGGGGAATCTCCTTTTTGGCTGGCTTCATGTTTTCTTGTGGAATGAGGGCACCTCCATTGCCCTCCACAGGACTTTCCTTCTAGTTTTTTTGCTAGGGGTATAATTAAAATTATATATATATTAAAATATTAGAATCAAACTTTATATACTTTTGTATTCTGCTTATTTTTTTCATTTATAGTAACATTTTCCCATATCATCTAATATTTTTCTAAAATGAAATATTCAGTGGCTGCATACTGTCCATCACATGGATTTATCAAAATTTATTTAAACCAATTCTTATCATTGAACATTGTTTCTATTTTTCACTGTTAAAAATACTAGCTGCTATTTATTCATGTTTATTATATGTCAGGAACTATTTTATTGCTTTTTACAAAGCGTATCTTGTTATTTATCACGACTCCAATAGGAGGTGATGTTATCACCATTTTACAGGGAAGGGAATTGAGGATCAGAGATCTGCTCAACTCACACGATTAACTGGTGGCAGAGTTTATTTATTTTTCTTAAAGGTAGAATGAGTTTATTTTAAAATGCTTCTGGTAATTCTTGGAGCAACTACTAAAAAAGTTAATAAAACACCAATGAAGTATTTAATCAAGCATTTATAATTTAGATATGATAAGTGATATCATAGAAATGATAATTTAAACCATGAGATAGAAGAAACATGCCAAGCACAAGTAACTGTGGCTGACTACAGGTGGCAAGGACTGACAGATAGCCTATGATTGTTACCATTTGGTGTTTTGCACTTATTTCCACAATGCCAATGAGGTCACAGTGGTTGAAAATGTTGTTCAAGCCTTCTACTTTATTATTGATTTTTTTCTAATTTTCTATTGATTTTGGACATTTGGAACTATAATTGTAGATTTCATTCCTTCTTTTACACCATCAGTTTGGTCTTTCATGTATTTTATTTATTTTTATTTATTTATTTATTTAAAAGAAAGTTTAGAGTACATAAATGTTACATAAAAAATATAGGGGATTCCCATATGCCACACTCCCTCCCCCTCACAGTTTCCCACATTAACAACATCCGTCATTAGTGTGGTACCTTTGTTACAACTGATGAACACATATTGGAGCATTGCCACTAAGTGTGGATTATAGTTTATATTATAGTTTAAACTCTCTCCCACACAATTTTGTAAGTTATGACAAGATATATAATGGCCTGTATCTGTCATTGCAACTTCAGGACAATTCCAATGTCCCAAAAATGCTCCCATATTACACCTGTTTTCCCCTCTCTCTCCCCTCAGAACCTCCGGGGGCCACTGCCTCCACATCAGTGATAAAAGTTCTTCTGTTAATAGAATAACAATAAATCTATAGTAGAATAGCAGTTTTACTCTAGTCCATCATTCATTTCCCAATCCTGAGAATTCTGGGATGGTGATGCCCACTCTGCCTCTAATTGAGAGCGGGCTTAGATCCCATGGGACAGATGGATCGGACTATCTTGCTTGCAGCAGTAGACTCTCTCTGTTCCTTGGGATGGTCGTTATCCATCATCATTTCCTTGTTAGTTGTTCTGGGTGAGTCCAATGACACATGGAAAGTGGTGGCAGAGTTTAAACTCCTGTCCATCTGAGTCTAAAGCATGTGCTTTGAATCACTCCTCTATAAATAATAATATGATAATCCTTCCAGAACATAAATCATTATATACAGCTGTGATAATCTGTTTAGAACAAATACATAGAAACAGAAATACTGGGTTCAAATTGTTCAATAACCATTTTTAAAAGTTTCAATCATACCAACCACCTTTTTTCATTGTAAGAAGTTAGAAAATCAGATAAGTACACACTTTTTAAGGATTAAATCCTTCTATTACACCATTCTCAAAAATAAAGTCTGGAGGCCAGCTCTAGCTCAATTGGTAGGGCACTGGTTTACCACATGGG
>PVKH010028824.1:0-12765 GCA_004027955.1 Chaetophractus vellerosus | reverse complement strand
GTTTGTTAAATATATGTCCCAGAGACATAACACTTTGGTCTGTTCATGTGCTGGTTGAGCCCTGAATCTCAGCAGAGCTGCAACACCTACTCTCCAGCGCATTGGACTTGCCCAGGACAACCAAAACGGAGATGATGATGGACAATGTCCATCCCAAGAACAGTAAGTAACTGCAACTGCAAGCAAGATAGTTCCATCCATCTGTCCCATGGGATCTAAGACCCCTCTGAAGTATAAACAGAGTTGACATCACCATGCCAAAATCCTCAAGATGGTGGAATGAACAATGTACTAAAGTAGACATTATTATTCTATTATAGACATTATTATTCTAGCAATGGAAGCACTTTCATCATTGATATAAAGGCAGTGGCCACCAGAGGTTCTGAGGGGAGGGAAAGGGAAGAATAGGTATAACATGGGGACATTTTCAGGACATTGGAAGAAATGCTTCAATATGTGTTCATCAATTATAACAAATGTACCACACTAATGAAAGATGTTGTTAATGTGGGAAAGTGTGGGAGGGGGCAGGAGTGGGGCATATAGGAATCCCCTCTATTTTTTTTAACATATCCCCCCACACTTTCTGCTTGTTCTTGTTGTGTTCATTTTTGTGTTATTCTGTGTCTGTTTTGTCTCCCCCCATTGCAGTGATGCACTGAGTCAGCTCACCATGCAGGCGGCTTGCCCCGCTCATGGGCAGCTTTGCTCTGTCCACGGGCAGCTCTGCTGTGTTTATGGGTGGCTTGCCCTGCCGGTGGTGGCTTTGCCCTGCCCGTGGCGGCTCTTTTGCCCTGCCCACAGTGGCTCTGCCTGGCCCACGGCAGCTTGCCCTCTCAAGGTGGCCTGCCCGCTCAGAGAGGCCCCTGGGAACTGAACCTGGGGCCTCCCATGTGGTGAACCGGCACCCTATCCACTGGGCTACAGCCGCCCCCCCCCCCCATTTTTTAGTAACATTTATGTAATCTAAAACTTCTTTTTTTTTAAATCCATGGAACTGCAGAACATACACAGTGAACGCTAAGTTAAACCATGAACTATAGTCAATAGTACAATTATAGAAATGTGCCATCATCAATTGTTACAAATATTCCAAACCAATGCAAGATGTCAATAATAGGGTGGTATATGGGAACCCTCTATTTTATGCATGACTGTTCTGTAAACCCATAACTTATCTTAAAAAAGGAATAAACAGCAGGATCACATCAAAAAATACATTTAAAAATAATAAAAGCAATGTTAAACATTGCAATAAACAAAACCCCAAAAAAATTTCTCTTCTCGTTGATCTTCATCATTAGAATTGATTTTATGTATTCATAGCTATATATTTTTTCTTTATTAGAGAAGTTGTGGGTTTATACAGGACAATCATTCATAAAATATAGGATTCCCATATACCATCCTCTTATGAACACCATGCACTTCTGTGGATCATTTGTCACAATTGATAAAAGCACATTTTTATAATTGTACTATTAACTGTATTCTATGGTTTAACTTAGGGTTCACTGTTTGTATAGGGTAGTTTAATGGATTTTTAAAAACTTTTTTGTCTGTTACCTCATATATACAACCTAACATTGCTCCTTTTAATCACACTCAGATATATATTTCAGAGCTGTTAATTATGTTTACAATGTTGTGCTACCATCACCACCATCCATTATTGAAACAGTTCCATCATTCCAAATACAAACCCTAAACATTTGAATCCTTAACTTCCTATTCCCTATCTCCACATAGTCCCCTGGTAACCTATATTCTGGATTCTGACTCTATGAGTTTGCTTATTCTAATTCTTTCGTATCAGTGATATCATACAATATTTGTTCTTTCTTTTGTGTCTGCCTTATTTCACTCAACATGACGTCTTCAAGATTCATCCATGTTGTCACATGTATCAGAACTTCATTCCTTTTTATGGCTGAATAATAACCTATTGAATGTATATATCACATTTTGTTTATCCTTTCATTGTTGGACATTTGGGTTACTTCCATCTTTTGGCAATTGTGAATAATGCTGCTATGAATATGGGTTTGCAAATATCCGTTCAAGTCCCTGCTTTCAATTATGTTGGGTATATACTTTGTAGTGGGATTACTGGATCATATGGTAATTCTATTATTAATTTTCTGAGGAAATGTCAAATTGTCTTCCACTGTGGCTGCACCATTTAACATTGCCACCAGCAACGAATGAGGGTTCCTATTTCTCCACGTCCTTTCTAACATTTGTTATTTTCCATTTTTTAAAAACAGCAGCCATTCTAATGGGTGTGAAATGGTATCTCATTGTGGTTTTGATTTGCATTTCTCTGGTGGCTAATGATGTTGAGCACCTTTTCATGTGCTTTCTGGCCATTTGTACATCTCCTTTTCGGAGACGTCTATTCAAGTCTTTTGTCCATTTTCTAATAGGGTGTTTGGCTTTGGGGTGTTAAGTTGAAGGATTTCTTTACATATTCTGAATATTAAACTTTTATCCAATATGTGTTGTGGTAGTTTGAATTATTTTATGAATTCCCAAAAAAGAAATATTATATTTTTAAACTATCTATTTCTGTGGGTGTGATACCCTTTGATTGCATTAAATTTGGTTGAGGGTCCTTTGATTAAATTATTTGATAAGATCTTTAATTGGACTAAGTCAGCTTGAGTCTCCATCCTCTTGCTGGAGCTGATATAAATGGAGACAGAGCAAGCAGACGCAGACAGAGGAAAGGAAGCCACCATGCTTGATCCTGCCATTTAAGAGAGAGGACTAAAGGATTGCTTAAGCATGAAGCCCCCAAGGGGCTGGACCCATGGAGCAGCTCAAGAGGAGACAAGCCCTACTATATATCTGATAGCTTATAGCTGAACTCAGGAAAAAAGTGGAGCAGCTGAGACTGATAGAGGAGCCTCAGAAAGAGCCAAGCCCTATGCCTGGTTGCTCACAGCTGAGCTCAGGAGCTGGTCTCTGAGAGATGGTGAGCCCCGAGGGGAAGGCTCAGACCTCAGCAGAGATGGATCTTGCTTTGCCACGTGCCCAGACAAAAGGATCAACAGTAGCTGACTTTGGTGAGAAGGCACCTCTTATGGGGCCTCAATTTAGACTTTCCACAGCCTTGGAACTGTAAGCTTTTACCCCAAATAAATCCCTTTTATAAAAGCCAACCCATTTCTGGTACTTTGCATCAGCAGCCCTTTGGCAAACTAAAATAAATGTTTTCCAAGTATTTTCTCCAATAGTATAGGTTGTCATTTTACTTTCATAATAAAATTCTTTGAGGCACAAACATTTTAATTTTGATGAGGTGCCATTTATCTATTTTTCCTTTTGTTGCTTTTGCTTTGGGTGTAAAATCATAGCTATATATATTTTTTCTGTTATTTCTTTTTGGTATGATATTTGGCATAAAATTATTAATTCTACATTGCATTTAATGTTATGTTCAAATTTCTCCTGGCTTTTTTTATTTTACTTGATTTTTTATATCCTTTAGTTGATGGTATTTATTTTAATTTATGTACTAATTTAATTTATTCTTCACAATTTCATTATACAGTCCAAAGACTGACCAACTACAACCTGAGGGCTAAATCCTGCCCACCTCCTGTTTTTGTACAGCAAGAGAGATAAGATCAGTTTTTACATTTTTGGGGGTGAACAAGGAAGAATAATATTTCCAAAATGTGTAAATACTAAATGAAATTCAAATTTCAGTGTCTATACACAAAGTTTTTTTGGAACACAGCCACACTCATTCATTTATGTATTGTCTATAGCTGCTTTTGTATTGAAATAGTAGCATTGAGTCAACAGAGATCATGTCCTACAAAACCTAATCTATTTATTATTTGTACCATCCAGAAAGAGTACTACCATCCAATACAGATACTTATTTTTAAATGCTTCACTTTCAAAGACTTATTTAGCTCTTTGAAATTTTTCATATTGGTCTGTATAATGGAATAGTTATGGGTTAAAAAAAGTTCTAAGTTGTTCAGTGGATACACACATGAGGCCTATGCATGTGATAAAATTTCATCCATCACATACACACTCGTGAGTACAAGTAAAATTGAGGAAATCTGAGTAATATTGGTTGAATGTACCAATGTCATTATCTTGGTTATGATATTTTATATAGATATAGACAGATAGAGATGTAGATATAGATACAGATACAGATATAGATATCCATTCTGACTGTATTACATATTGTATTAGTCAGCCAATGGGGTTGCAGATGCAAAGTACCAGAAATCTGTTGGTTTTTATAAAGGAAATTTATTTGGGGTAAAAGCTTACAGAAACAAGGCCCTAAAGGGTCCAATTCAAGGTGCTTTCTCACTATTGCCACGTGCTAAAGCAAGAGGGAGGGTGATCTCTGCCTGGTCTATCTTTCCTTCTTCCTCTTAAGGCCTCCGTGGGTCCAGCTCCTTACAATTTCACTTGTAGGCTAGCATAGGGCTCGTCTCTCTTCCAAGGACTTTAGCTGTTTGAGCCTTCTCCTTTCTGTCACATGGCAGGACTGAAATGGCCAAGTTCTCTCTTCCGTGTCTGTGGAGCTCTCTCTCTTCCTGTGTGTCTTCTTGAGTGAGTGTCGGTTTATATCAACCCACCAAGGGAGTGGAGACTCAGCTCTGCTGACATGGTCAAATCGAAGCCCTACTCTTTTATCAAGTAAACTTAAAACCCCTGAATTTAATACAGTCAAAGGGTATCACACCCAGAGGAAGAAACCAGTTTACAAACATAATTTTTCTTTTTGGGGGGGATTTATTTATAAATAATATCAAACTGCCACAGACATTATACTAAAGTTTTGTAAAACTAGATGGGGGATACTATTTGGGAGAAACTGAATTAAGTGTACATGGGATCTCTCTGTATTATTTTTTACAACTGCATGTGAATCTACAATTATCTCAATGAAATATTTAATTTAAAAGAGTTCTAAGGTTGCATTCTGGCCCAGCATGAAATACTAACACGCTAAATTACTGCCACAATGAAAACATTTGGCCTGGACATTTGTATAGCATATATTCATCTATTTGCTCTTCCCTTATGAGAATGTTTTTCTAGAATTTCTACTCTATTTCATTGATTTAGAGTTTTATTGTGGTGACAATTCAGTGTTGTTAAATAGGGTTTATTTTCTGATTGAGCTAGATCTTCCTCATTTTCTTGAGCTTTTTCATTAAAATAGTCTATGATATTACTTTCCATTTATTTCTCCAAATAAAATGCAAATACATTTTGTCAACTTCCGGTGAAAATGTTCCATAATTTTAATTATGGTTTCATTGTTTGTAAAATAATTTGTGAATAATTGACATAATAATCTTCCTTTTTATAAAAATTATTAAGCTTTCCAATTAGTCAAGTTCTGTTCTATATCTCCCTTGAAAGTTTGGAGCATTTTTAATATAGATGTTGCACATTCCTAGACTAATTTCTTAGATACATTGTATTTCTGGTTATGTTTTACCTTATTTTTTTGGAAAACAATTACTCATATACTGGACAGCAATGAGATTTTTTTTTGGGGGGGGGGAATATATTTTCCCTGTATTTAGTTGAACTTACTAAATGTTTTTATTATAGCATGTCTTAGAAATACAAGAAAACTTAAAACACAATATTTTAAAATATGGAAATTGAAGCCTTATGTTGTTCCTGTTTTTAATAAGAATATTTACTTTATTTCTCCATTAACAAAATGTTGGGTTTAAATAAAAACTTTTAAGGAACTACTTTACATTTTTTTTTCTTAGAAATTATGCTGAGATTTTTTCAGTACTTTTCCAGAATTTATTAAATGGCTATTTTTATTATTTAATATATTAATAAGTATGCATTCATTAAAATTTTTCAGGGTATTAGGCCATCCTTATATTTCAATGATAAATCATATTTGGTTGTGGTATGGTATTCTTTTATCATTTTTGCTAAATTGTTGTTCTAGAAAATTTAGGTAAACTTTATTCTCATAAGAGAAATGGGTTAGTATTTTTAAAATTGTCTTTTATTGTAACTCAATACAAATGAGATGTCTGAACTTCATTCTTTGAAAATTTTTCTGAATTTATAAATTCATTTATTCTATTTTTGGTGGGGGTTTTTTTTTGTTGTTTTTTTTTTGCAATTTAATGAGTTGACAATGGTCGTTTTGTCCATTCCTTTCCAATACTACCTTTCTTATGTATCTTGCTCTGTTGAATTAAGTAGAATTTACAAAATACTACTAATCAGAAAGAGAATAGTTGTCAAGCATGAAGATTCTGGAGTCAGACAGACTGAGCACCAGATTCACCATTCACAGGTTTTGTGATTTTGATTCCCTGTCCATAAAGTGGGAGTAATATAGAACTTATCTCTTGATGTTGTTGGGAAGATGTATTGAGATACTAATGAATGTAATGCATGTAAAACACCTAGTGCCTGGTAGTAAAGTCCTCTATATCAGTTCTTCTTAATGTCTTTTTTAATAACTTTATTTCAACTTCAAAAACAAAGTAACAGGCAAATGGCAGCTTAACAAAGTATGGAAGCTCTACTTTTAAAAATCCTGTCCAGGCACATTTATCTTATTTAATCCTAAAAATAAACTCTATTTAGAGTTTAGGGTTTTCTCTCCTGTATTTTTATTTATTTATTTTTTTTGGTTTACCTAAATGTGTTAATCTCCCACATAACAGTTTTAATTTTTTTCTATTTATTATAGATTTAGCTTTTCAGTTTTTGGCAAAGTGTTATTTGGTGCATATAGAGTCACCATGCCATATCGCCATATATGCCTGTATACTTGAGCAATATAAATCACTTTCGCTTTTTTCTAGTAAACCCATCTAATAGTTTACCTATTTTAATGATTAATGTAGCCCTTCCTAATTATTATTTATTTTCTACTTCCTCTTTTTCTTTTAAAATCTTTATTTAAATATGCCAGTGAGGATCATTATACCTATTGTTTCCACTTTTTCTCATTTAATGATGTATTTATTTTATTCATGTTCTTCATTACTTTGATTGCATTTTTAGTCCACTTTAACATCTGAAATTATTTTTTTCAGATGTTAATTTGAATTTATTTTTTTTCACATTGTACGTGAAAATAACTCTATTCACATAGTATTCAAGTAAGGTTAAGTGCTTTGAATTTTCTAATTTTTAAAAATATTTCTTGTGATCAGAGAATAAAACCTTTATATATATTAATATTTTTATTGTTGAGTATATGATAAATATTTGTAAGCATCTCATGATTACCTAAAAAACCTTGTTAACTCATTTAACATAATTTATTTACACCATCTTATTATGTTAAAGATCCCATTTTTTCAGAATTTTAAATCTCCTACAACTGTGTTTTTATTTCTCCTTGTATCTTCAATCATTTTCATGTTTAATTTTGTTTCTGTATCATTTGGGAGACTCCATATTGTGTCTTTATTATTAACTATGCCTATTATTATTTTATAATATCTTCTATATCACACATTTTTCACTTGATTGACATTTTGTGTCACATTAAAATGGTCCTCCTCCTTTATTTCTCATCATGTTTACCATACATTAATATAATTAATATAATTTTTCCATTCATTTATTATGAGACTTTTACTTTCTTTTTTTCAGTTATGATTCTTGAAATTGTACTTACAAAAGTATGTATTCATACAGTATTTGTCCTTTGGTGTCTGGCTTGCTTTGCTCAACATAATTTCTTCCAGTTTCATCCATGTTGTCATATGCTTTACGACTTCATTTCTTCTTACAGCTGCATAATATGAACTAAATATATTGTGTAACATATTGTTTGATTAAAAAAATTTTATATGTATCTAATACATTTAATTGAAAAATGTATATATTTATTCATCTGTGTTTACTTTTTAGTTTTTAATTGTTTATATTTTCAATTATTAAATGTACAAAATAAAGTTTAAAAAAGTATGCATTCACTTTTGCTTATTGATAGTCTTTCTTCATAACAGGAAAACACAAACCATTTACATGTTTTTTTAGTATATTTGGTCTATCTTCTTCCACTTCTCACTTTATGCTAATCCTTGAAACAAATATTTAGCTCAATAATTTACCAAAAGCAAACTCATACAATATTTTAATGGAGGATGCTTATCTTTCTTTTCCAGTTCCTTCCTATACCACCTGGTCCCCCATCCTGGAATATAAGAAAGCACTTAAACTACGTTTCTTAATTCTATGATGACATTTGCTGAAAGACACATAATTTAATAACTACTTTTGGGAAAAACAAAGTATATGTAGATAAAAAAGAAAGCATACTTGCTAATAATTGCCCATGTTTATCCATAGATTTACATGTGACTTTCTTCTTTAGTATCACAAAGACTGATTCTCAGTCTTCTTCACATTTAAAGTTTGAGAATTTTTTGCACATCAGCAGTAAAGTATGGCATCAGAGTGACACACTACTCTCTTAATACTTTTCCAAGACCTTGAGCATTTTAGCATCTTTAGAATTGACAATATGATTTCAGGGTATTTTGAAAGACCACTTCTTATGTTGTCAAAATCTTAATTTTGCATTTTCCTGAACTGAATCAGATATATTGCTGGAAGTTAAATATCTTCCACTGAAAGTTCTACTTGGAGTTTTGATAGAGAGCTGCTTAATGTCTATGTGATAATCTATCAGACACATGAATAAGTCAAATCAGTCTGTCTTAGATTAGAAAATTGTCTGAAATATTCCAAGAGATTCCATTCAGGTCACACATGCCAAGGAATAACAACTGGGTACAATTTAACTTTCTATATATTGATGCACAGGTTTCATTTGCTATCAATTTGAAGATGCATTCCAGTATCAGAAATATGAAAATTGTAGAAACTTAGTAACCTGGGTTAGAGAAAATGTGGTGGTAATATAGATCAGCTGCCGATAACTTAACATGGTTTCTGTGGGTTTGGCTGGGAATGTAACTACTCTTTATGATATATGTCTGTGGAAAAATATATTCTGATTTCCAATTAACTGATTAGAGTTGACTTTTAAAAAGAAATCCATTCCTTTATATTTAAAGCATCATTGTTTTGTGAAGAGAGCATGTAAGACTATGTGCCATATAAAACCAAAAGCTGAAACTCATTTTCTTACACACAGTCATCACTAAGAAAAAGCCACTACAGTTGTTACATTTGTTTTCTCAACAATTTAACATTTATACCTTTTTCTTGACAGCTTTGTCAATCCCTTATGGCAATATGAATCTCAATTGAAGATAGTAGAGTCATCCTTTAAACTGGCATTTTCCATGCCAACTTTTATCATATTGAAAGAAGTGGTGAAAACCGAGGAGGACCATGAAGACCTGGAGGTAAGGTTGTCTCCCTTTGATCAGGATGAGACATTATTATATACCAGAGCAATCCCTCCTTACCTTGTACTACAGAAAGATCTCAGCAGGTAATAAACTCTGTTGTCTTCTCCTTCATCTTCTTAGATATAAGACATAAATGGAATTTACTAGCAAGTGCTGCAAAGAAGAAAATAGGAGCAAAAAAAGGTGGAGGTAGGAAGAGTCCTGTAGTAAGATCAGCAATATCTGTGGTCGCTAATTCCTGCATAGTACACGTGCCTTATAAATGGAGAAGAAATTCATGGCATATGGCAGTAGGATGAGATCTCATCAGCATAGCCACCTTCAGTTGATGGAAAGAATTTAGGACACCAGGATGCAAAACTATTAGACATTCAGTAAATTTTACCTAAGCCTGGCTAGCTGGTTGTAATGGCTTTGTTGTTGTTGTTTTTCAGCGTTTATATCAAAATATTTTAAACATATATGAGGACACTCTTCTGAAATTAGTGTCTAAAGACCTCTATAAGCTCCAGCTCTTAAAGGTAAAGTAGACAATTCTGAAAATGGGTTATTTTTTCAGCTTGTGAATAAAGGGAAAATAAGCCAACTGTTTTCTTATCATAAATCTAAAGAATTTGCTGGGTTTCACTTATTATTTCCCATTTGCCATGTTTGCATTTCCCTCAAATAATTAATGGCTGAGTTATTTTTTTTTACTTCTCAAGGAATGAGATTACCCCTAAAATGAAATAATTTCTCTTCATTTGAATCACAGAGGTATCCTCATAAGAATTCTAATTTTAGGGGATGTCATCAGTAGACAGTTGAGAAGTCACGTGTTATGTGGCAATATAAGGGTGGTAATATATAATGTAGTGGAGAAAAGTAGGATGATTGGCCTAAACTACAGTCGAGTGGTTAACAATGAACCACACTGTGATAAGATCTATATGCATGCTTCTTCCCCAACAATTCTGAGGCTATAGAATCCTGTGAGCATCCTATCTTCATGGATACCACTGCATCAGGGTAAGGACAGACAGCTGCCCCAAACCCCACTGTTTCCATCTAAGAGTGCACAGCCTTTCTACTGTCCCAGCCAGAGACAGAAGACTGCTCTGGATGTCTTATGGTCTTCAATTCTGCATTCCTAAGATAACAGCATCAGGGGTCAGAGTTCTGGAGATACTGGGAAGCACTCTGGCCCATGGGTTGTGTAAATCATAAAATACATCCAAGTTAAAAAGTAAGATTGGAATCTATGAAGGCAAGAAGAAATGTGAAGGAAAATTAAATATATTGTGTGAATTTGCCTAATTTGAGCCAAATACATTTAGTTTATTTTCTTATTTTGTCCTCACAACTTTTTGAGGTAATTATTATTACCCTTCTTCCCCATCCATGCTTTTATACCCACCCCATGCCACTCCCATTTACTGAGTAGTTACTCTGTGTCAGGCACTAAGATGAATATTTAATATATGAGTTATCTCATTTAATACTTAATATAACCCCTTAAGGAATTTACCGTTATATCGTCCATTTTGCAGATAAGGAAATGGAAATAGAGAGAGGAGAAATAATTTTTCCAAGAAAATGGATGGAAGAGTCACAAACTTGGGGAGCCTGTTACTTAACTACTTTGTTCTTATATCTACTGCCTTTAAAAAATCTTCTGTTCCTCAAATTGATTTCAACCCTGGGCTCTGGAAGAAGCAGGGACTGACCCCTAAGATTTAGAGACTCTTACACCCTAGCAAAGGGACTTCAGGACAGTTGTCCATGGTGTCAAGTGAAGGGGAAGAAATTATTTGGCCAACCATTGTCATAAATATTATGGTCTCCATCAGATTTCTTTTAGAAGTTTGTTAACGGTGGTTGGCATATAAAGCAAATTTGCAATTTTCTTCTTTCCCCCAAGTTGTCAATATATCCCTGCAACTAAGGATTAAGGACATATAGATAGAAGTTACAGCAAGAGAGATTTGAATCAAAAGTAGCAAGAACTTTCTAATTGAGTTGCTTCCAGTAATGTGTTCTCCAACCAAGAGCAGGAAAATTTCTGGGTGATAAATTTGCAGAGAAAATTCTTAGATAAGATGACATTTCAGGATCAGATAACATTTCAATTCTTTTGGAGGGCTGGAAATCAGATTCTGTGATTTAAATAAAAATAAGAAAGCATACATATTTTGAAAGAAAAAGAAAAACAGCAGCTGATAACTATTCCACAGTCTCATGATAAACTCAAATGATGCCTAACAAAGTAACTGTGATAGTGGATATCAGGAAATTTTTGTTGAATGGAAGTCAATAAAATAAAACTCAACTGAAGTTACTCTGGTTAGATTACTATACTAAAATTTTTAGAGATAAAAACAGGTAAAATGTAAAATAATCAAGAATAAGTTAAAAACCACAGGGACTCCAGAATTGGTGAAGTTGGGAACTAGAAGGAGGGGTTTGGGAAATGGAAACACCATGGTTCTAAGATGACTCATATTTTTAACAGGAAATGGCTGTATGGATGAGTAACGATAAATCGTTCGTGCAGGAGAGAATCGTGGTGATCATGAGCAGGGTGCTAAGCTTCGCATCCAAGAAAGTCAGGGGATATGTAAGTCACAAAGTGCGATCATGCCACCTGATTGCAAAGACTACATTTCTATGGTGCTGCTTCCCAAGTCTTAGGTCTTGAGAGCCCAAGGCCGAGTATGCCTACTTGGTATTATTGTGCTGGTAGGTTGGGTATCAGGAAAGGAGTCAATATCCGACATGATTTTGTCAGTCAGAGTAGTGTTTCTCAAACAATGTATTAAACTCATTGTGCAAACAAACAAGCATGAGTGTGTCAAAATCAGGTTTTCGGTGACTGTCTAGATTCTCTTCTATAGACTCATATAACAGTGTTATCTGTAACTTTATAAATTCGTTGATCCTTCTTTTTCTTTTTATGTTTTCTTTTTTTCCTAAAATATATTTTTTAGGCAGTTCAAGGAACTCATACATGGGAAGCAGGCGCTCAACCACTGAGCTACATCTGCTCCCCAACCTAAAATATTTTTAAAGCCCTCTATTTATCAAAATTATACAAGTAATTCTTGAATACTTTTACTATAAGAAATGCTAGAGATAGAGCATAGGCTTCCCTTTTACCTTCTTCTCCATCCTATGCCCCTCCCTAGCCATCAGTGTAATATATTCTGCCAGACCTCTTTCTGTGTTCACACCACACTCATGAGGTAGACAGTTTTGTTAGTGTTTCTTTATTTTTCTTTTTATGAGGTACTGGGGTTTGAGCCCAGGACCTTGCATGTGGGAAGCAGGCACTCAACCAATGAGCTACAACTGCTCCCCAGTAGAGCTGGTCTTCTTGTTTATCTGTTTTGTTTGTTTTTAGGAGGTACTGGGG
>PVKH010028823.1:0-12765 GCA_004027955.1 Chaetophractus vellerosus | reverse complement strand
TTCTCATCCTTCTCATCCTGTTTTCACTGGGATTCGAGCCTCGGAACCTCTGATGTGGGGGAGAGATGGCCTACCACCGGCACCACCTTAGTTCCCGATTTTTTGGTGCGTCTCGTCTTGGCTCTCTCTTGTGTCACTCTCCTGTTATGTCATCATCTTGCTGCATGGCTTGCGGGGCCTCGTGGCTCACCCACTCGCAGGTCCTGACGGCGCACTCACACATTGGGCTTGGTGGCCCACGTGCCTTCTATATTTTTCTTTTTTAAAAAATTTTTACCGGGAGGTCCCAGGGGTCGAACCCAGGTCCCTCCATATGGGAGATGGAAGCCCAACCACCCGAGCCACATCCGTCCCCCTGCTATATCTCTTAAGGTTGACCAGAGATACCCAAATTTACAGTCTTTTCCCACACAGGATGGTCATATAATAAATCAGGCTTAGTTTATCACCAGCATTCTAAAAACCAGAGCTAGGGAGAAAAACTAGGTCTGGGGACACATGCATGGTTTCTAATATAGCAGATGTTTAGCCTACCCTGATTATCACAAAATCAGGACAGCGAGAATATTCACACTGGGTTATATTTAAAAGCGTGTTTTTCTGGGATACATACAGCTTCAAACCATTACGGAGTTAAGGGCATTTTTATGTTGTTGTAGTGATCAGGTATGTGACCATTTTTTAATTAGGTTTTCTAACTGGTTATTACTGTTTTTATAAGGGAAGCATGTGTGTTTAATTTGTAAACAGAACTTTCACCTTCCAGTTCAGTCTTGGATTTTTGAGTTAAATAGTTATTTCCAAATATACTTTTCTGCTTTTCAAAAATTACTTGCCTGGGAAATGGATGTGGCTTAAGTGATTGGGCTCCCCTCTACCATATAGGAGGTACAGGCTTCAATTCCCAGGGCCTCCCGGTGAGAGGCAAGCTGGCTCACATGGTGAGCTGGCCCAAGTGGAGAGCTGGCCCATGCCGAGTGCTGGCCCGTGCAGGAGTGCTGGCCCACACGGAGTGCTGGATGGCATGGAGAGCTGGCGCTGCAAGATGATGCAACAAAAAGAGACACAGAGGAGAGACAATAAGAGACGCAGAAGACCAGGGAGCTGAGGTGACGCAAGAAATTGTGCACCTCTCTCCACTATAGAAGGTCCCAGGAATGGTTCCCGGTGCCGCTGAAAGAGAAGACAAGCAGACACAGAACACACAGAGAGCAGACAGCAAAGGCAAAACAACAGGGGGTTGGGGAGGGAGGGAATAAATAAATAAATCTTTTTTTTTAATTAATTGCCTGTTTTCTTTTTCTTGTATTGGTTTTTCAGCTAGAACTTATAAAACTAATGTTAAAGATAGTGGTAATAGAAGAAAGACAGAAGTACAGTGATGTCCGCTATGTATGAGTTTTCTTATAATTTGAGAAAAGGATTCTAAAGTTCATTTATAACTTCAGAAATAAAAAGGGGAGTCACAGTAGAAGGCTTGTACCACTGGCTATCAGAGCATATATTACACAGCCAAAACTGTGATATGGACATTGAAAGATCCTAGCTTATATACTTCTGTTCCTACCTTTGAATATTTCCTATTACCCTGTTCCTCCTGTCCCCCTAGAAAAATAAGTAGATGTTGAATTTATTTCTGGAAAAAAATCACACGTAGTTCTAAAAAACTGCTGACGAAACGAGTATACTAAAATTTTAAGATTTTTGCATTTGCTTTTAAAGGGGAAGTCTATAGAGATCTTTAGTTATTCAATGTTATCTAGGTTAACTTCCAATATTTTGCACCATAAGGTGACTTAGAAAGCTTTTTATCTGTTTTACACTCTGGTATATCATCCCAAACAAACGAACTATTGGAATTGCTCTTCATTGAGGGAAACTGTTGTGGCTTTTGTCACTTTCCTTTTAGGAAAGGATCACTATAGGAATGAGTACGTTGTAATCATCATCTTGATGACAAACATTGAGTCCCCAAGATTGATTGACATATGGCGAATGTACTTTGTATGTTTAATCTTCTTAATGAAATACGAAGAAAAAATATCCATCCTGATACTAATGACAGTAAATGGGCTTTGCATTCATGGAATACTTTATTCCCAGGAGCACAAAGCCTTTCATGATTAATTATTTCAGTCATCTGCACAGTTGTCCCATGAGGTGGGTGGCTGAATGCTTCCTCTTACCAAAAAAAAAAAAAAAAAAAAGTAACTAATTGGATTTTCTTCTGTTCTACATTCTATGTTCTAGAGCTAGGTAGCTATCTTAGAAAGGTCATCTGTATGTCCAGAGGTGAAACTGGGTTTCAAAATCACGAGCTTCTTCCCCAAATGAACACCAGGCTAGGATAAGATGTGTACTAGTAAAATTGGAGAGAATTTAGATGTCAATTTGGCAAAATGCTCTGCGTGGATTAGGCTAGGGATGGTAAAAGAGATAGGCAATGGGGTGAGTTAGTACTTGGGTACCTCCACTAGAACCAGTACCCCGTGGTGTTAGTTTTTATAACTCTTACAAAGGCTTACTTACTCTACCTTCAACCTTGTGCTATCCATTTGCCATATAGAGACTATCTGTCAGTTGTGCTTACTGAGGGCAACTGGTCCTTTCTCATCCTGCCGTTAATGTATTAGTAGCCTGGGAGCTTTTCAAAAGGACAAGAGAAAGGTGAGAGGTTGGAAATTCTAAGTAAAAGCTCCCAGGCAATCTCCCTCTGCTGGATTTTCCTCTTCCAGTGTTCCTCCGTTTCTCTGCTAGACCAACTTTCCTCATGCTTTCCCTTCTTGAAAAATGGACTGTGCCCTATAGTCCTTAGCCAGTAGTAATATTTTGATGACATTCTTTCATGATCTGTAACAAATGTTCCACAACAATGTAAGGTGTTGCTGGCGGGGTAATATCTGGGAATTCTGCACATTATGCATGATTGTTTTGTAAGCTCACAAGTTATCTGATTATATATCTATAATTAAAAAAATAAAATAAATGGACTGTGCCTCCACGGAACATCTTGTCAGGAGCGCAGGGATGCATTACAATTAAACCTTCATTTTTACCTAGTGATCACTTCATCCCTCTCCTTTTACAATTGCCATTCAGTCTCCTCCAGTAGTTTTGTTGTTTTATTTCTGTCTGTGACTCCAATTAAACTGTAAAATCTTTGGTTAAATGTTCAGGTTGGGTCTTTTTTTAACATCTTTTTATTCCCCTCACATACCCCTCAGTGCTGTGGCACTTAATGCACAATAAACACTTATGTGGTTCCTCTTTTTGCCACCCATAACTGTAAACAAATACTGCCTGTGCATATTGACTGTGCCATTCTAACTTTTTTTCTTTTCCCGTTAAATAAAGACTTAGCTCTCACCACTTTGGGTTTTTCCTCCTCATTTTTTTTCCCTGAAGTTACCCTTCAAGAGAGATTTTTAAAATGCAAAGGATTATGCTTAAATTATGCTGTGTACTCAGGGTGGGGACTAATTACAAGGATTGAAAGCCTTCAGGTGGCTAGATTTCTTGCATGGCTAAAATACTGCCTTCCTAAATTGAGAACAGCTGGGGCCTGTTGCTAGGAGGTATAAAAGGTTGGTGGTGGCACTATGCTGTACAGAAGCCTTTGCCCTTTGAAGCCTCTGAAGCTTAAGCCGAAGCTACCTTTTCCTCATCAGCGCTGTGGTGAGTAAGCTCACCAAGCTGGTCCTCTGGGTGCCAGTTTCTGTTGTTTGGCAAAAACTGTGATGGCTACATCAAAATGTTTACTAATTTAACAGGTCAAGTGAATTATGTTATTTTATCCTTCAAGTAACAAAATCTACTTGTACCCAAACTAGTCAATAGCTAAGACTTAGCTATCTTATCACTTATTTTGAAGACTGCCAGCTGCTGTGTATAGTGTATATCTCTGAATATAAAGATGTAAACTGAGGTAGTGTCATTTTAAATACTCTGAATGTATAGTTTTTAACCTGAGACTGTTCTTAAAAGTAGTCACCTAATAAGATTTCAGGTTTGTAATAAGAAAATAAAAATTGGCAATTTTGACAAATATAGGGTGTAACAGTTCAGTGCATGCAAGCCACTCATCACAGGTATATACACTTTCTTTACTGTTTATAAAGAGATGGACAGCCTTAGGAAGGAATGATGTGATTTCTGGGCAGGTTCTAGCTTATTATGACTTCACGGATAGCAACAAGTAGTGGTATCTGATGAAATGTTTGAGTTGTTGGGTCCTGACTTTCTTGAAAGAAATTTAAAAGGGAATTGATATAATGTTCCTAGTGATATTGTCATCAGCCCAAAAAAGAAGCAAGAATTCCAATATAAAACAATTCACCCTTTTATAAATAAATTTGATCTCAGCAGCTTTAACTATGTTCTGACGATATATTTATAAAGTGAATGCCTTTGGTATTTCTTTCCTTATTTTGATAATATTGTTTTGTATAGTTGATGATCAGACCATCACAGTTTCTGAACATAGTTTTGTTCTGTTTTTACAGGTGTGATAGGAACATCTTTTGGCAGAAGAGAACTGACTTCCTTCCTCAAAGTGGCGAATGTACAGCAGATAGCTACATGGGAGGAACAGTTATCAGATGACTATCTTCTATGTTTTGTATCAGGAAACAGAATTGGTTGTAAGTGTCCATGTTGACCTTGGAAATAGAGGGATTAAAAAAATTTAAGTTTCGACAGATAACAAGAGCTTTACCATCGCCTTTTTGATCTGAAGACTGGGGGACAATGGATATCATAGAGACAGCAAAACTTGAAGAGCATATGGAAAATCAAACCAACGATCCAACAAACACTTACACAAGACCTGCTGAACCTGTTGAAGAAGAAAACAAAAATGGCAACGGTAAACCTAAGAGCTTATCCAATGGGCTGCGAAAGGGTGCCAAAAAGTACCCAGACTATATCCAAATTGCTATGCCCACCGAATCGAGGAACAAATTTCCTTTGGAGTGGTGGAAGACTGGTATTGCCTTTGTGTATGCTCTCTTCAACCTCGTCTTGACAACCATTATGATCACAGTTGTACACGAGAGGGTCCCTCCCAAGGAGCTGAGCCCTCCACTCCCAGACAAGTTTTTTGATTACATTGATCGGGTGAAATGGGCATTTTCTGTATCAGAAATAAATGGGATTATATTAGTTGGATTATGGATCACCCAGTGGCTGTTTCTGAGATACAAGTAAGTAGGTCTAATACATTTGGGGTTTGCTGTTAGTTTTTAAGTGAGCGGATGTGACGTTTTACCTAATACTTTGAGGCTTATCCAGACACTTGATGAAAAGAAACAATAGGAAGATTTACCCCATTAAATTAATTCAGTCAATATTCAATAAGTGTTTATTGGCAACTATGTATGATAGTGGTTAGTATGTAGCAGTCTTTTGGTGAGTGACTCAGAGTGTAGGAATTTAAGGGGCAGTTCCTGATTGCAAGCAACTTGGCACTACAGTACTTCTACGATAAATCAAGAGACATGGATAGAATAACATTCACTTCATCATGCTTGTGTTTTTTCAGGCTCTTGACAGGTAGGGAGCGGTGTACAGCAGGAAGTTTTTTCTCCATTACTCAATGTGATGACTGTATCAGTCTTAGAGTCAGCAGGATGCTCTCTGGTTTGCCCCTATTCAGGAGTTCGCACATTTTATATTTCTCTTGCCTATTAGTAATCCATTCAAAAGAGTTTGCTTAAGAAACTGAATTTAGAGCTGGGTCTATGTGGTTCGGGTTTTAAATTTCCAAAATAAACTAGTGCCTTCAGCATTCCCCCACAGCACCACAAAGGAGCTCTTAGTTTACTAGTTTCGGTCTCCCCATTGGGTACTAGCAGGAATCAGGAAATAGCCAGGTATTTTTACCTTGAAGGCATTTAAAAATTGGATATAGCTCTGAAGTGATTATTTCTGCTTCCCTATATGAATTATGGCTGCTGGTCCATAAAACATTAAGATTCTAGTAATTTGACCAAAATAAATATGTTAAAAATTGCCCATAAACTGGGGCTTTTTAAAATGCAGTGTATACTAACTTAGTTGCTACAGTTAGAAGCTTCAAAGTCAAATAGAATTTCATTTTTGAGATTTTACAAGAATTTATGCTGCTATTCTTTAATTGGTTGTTGCTTTGATATTAAAGAAATTTGACCTCTCTTTGCCAAAGAGGCCCCCAAATGCAATTTTGCAATTTTGAACTTATCCCACAAACTGAAATCATTTCTAAGTATTTTCCTTAATATATCTCTCTTAGTTTATTTTAAAAATATGTCTAGGTAAGTGGCATAGGTATGAATTGTCTTAGAAGAAAGTTTTGCTCCTGCAGTTGTTTGTTAGTTATGGCACAATTTTATGCTAAAAGGAAAGAGTACATTTGTTGTATTAATGCTAAAAGGAAGAAACACAGTGTTTTTCTTTTTACTGTCTGGAATTGACACTGAACATAAGAAAGCCTGGATGGGCCACAGATGTTTGCTGACTCCTGTCATTTAGAGCAAGGTTTTGTTCACAAGTATGTGAAAAGAGAAATTATCCAGGGTCTCCTCAGTAGTTGGTGCCCACCCTAAGGTACGGTCTTCACCTTAGTTTACTTGAATCCTCATCTAGATGGTGGTTGTTACCTGTCTTTCCATCACCACCTTAGCTTTTACCATGTCAAAACCCATAGCTGGGCCACACATTTCAGTGATTCCCACTGTTTTGCTCATAGTTCATCATCAGAAATTAGGAGAGGAAAAAACCACACCAGTTTCTCTTTTTACTCTTAATTTTTCCATTACATCTTATATTTTAGTCACTAGTGGAATAAGCTTTTTAACCAGTTTTGAAAATTCCAGCCAAATGAAAAATCCTAATTCCTCTCTTTTTAAAATACTTTTCAAAGATATGGGGTAAAAAATTAACAGTAGGTTTGTTTGGTGTGTGTGTGTGTGTGTGTGTGTGTGTGTGTGTGTGTGTGTGGCTGCAGAGTGAATGCTTCACCTTATAAGTTTCTCTTCTGGGTACTGCTGAACTCAGAATGCAGAATGAATATAAATTGACTCATAATAATCCCTGCTTATTACTTTACCTTGTGTAACAGCATGGAGCACAAATCAAAAGAGAACTCTTTTTGAATCTGGGGTTGAATCAAAGGATGAATCACTTTTTACTTAACCACAGGAATAGACTCAGGTCTGTTTATCGCCCATCACTTTTCAGTACTAGGAAAGGCAGAGCTTCGAAAGAAATGCCTAGGATAAATAAGTACTTTCATCTCCTGGCCTAAGTGGTGTTCCTATATTTTGACCCTAGGAGTGCTGTAGGATAGTCTTAAAAATGGCTTTTGGAGACAGGCTGATAAAATATATATTTGTACATAATTCTTTAAATTAGAAGCCCTGTCTGTTTCCTGAATAAGACCTTGGAGGAAACTTGAAATCTTCCTCATGCCTGCAACTGCAGCTGCCTGTTTTTCCAGAAGTCTTTGATCAGAACCAGTCTTTGAACGTTTGAGATCTCTGGAAATGGGAGAGTTGGAAGAATAGATTTTATGTCCTAGGGAAATTACAATCAGTAATCCCTAGGACCTTTAGAGGATCCCTCTGACATCAGTCATCTCCCAGAGCCCCAGAGCCCAGGGCTTATGGACCCACCCCTCAAATACACAACAGAAAAGTTGTTGCCATCTTCAGCTGGCAGTGAGGATGCTGCGGAGCCCTGATGCCCATTCAGCACCCATGAGGCAATGATGCAAATGGGCAGAGCCTTCCCTCTGGAGAGGGCAGAGTGCTCAGAGTCAACAACTGGGAACCGCTGCCTCAGACCGAGGAGGTGATGAAGGAAAGAGACCAATGTTAGTCAAGACAAATATCTGTGCCAAAAACTGTAAGATGAGAAAGGACTTTTGGTTTTTTGGGTGGTGGTTTGGTTTTGGTTTTGGTTTTGGTTTTTTTGGCCTGTTTTGATCAAGATGGAATAAAATAAGAGCAAATCAGTCCATTTAGAGCTTCACAATTAAATGTCCTTCAGTGGTACAAGGACAATTGGAACATCTTTAAAATTTAATTCTCTGAATTAATTCTCTGTTTAGTTATAGATAAAATCATTCATGCCCAAATTGTCAAAATACTTTTGGATGATCCCCACATAAGCCTTATATAACCCAGGCTAAATGAGTTGTCACATATCCCTAAGTGTCCAATTATGTAATATCACCTAGGTTCATTAGTTAATTCCTCTATGACCGAGGCTCGCTTATACCTTTGATAGGTTCCCAAGAGACAGTTTTATTAATGTACTGTACTGAGCTGACTAAAAACAGAGAAAGGCTCATTGAATTCTTTGGCAATGAACAACTTTTTTAGGAGAGGTGATTATCTAAAACCCTTGGTCTATTTCTACTTCCCCTTCTCCCCTCCACGCCCCCCCCCCCACCATTTCCCACAGACTCATTCCTTTGAGGCCCCAAACCACCTGGATTTAAGACAGTGTATGGATCTTCATTTTTGAAGCCTGTGGTGCAATCTCTCCCTGGAATTATAGGGCTGGGCAGCTCACAAATAAGCCTTTAAACACTGTGAAACTCTGGTTGGTTTGGTAATGCCATTCTGTATTTAACTATCCTTTATTCTGTTAAACATTGTTTTATATTGCATTAGGAACAAAAACAACCAGTAAACTTGGTTTTCCTCACCCATTTTTCCTTTAGGTCAATAGTGGGGCGCAGATTCTTTTTTATCATGGGAACTTTATACCTGTATCGCTGTATCACGATGTATGTCACTACCCTCCCTGTGCCGGGAATGCATTTCCAGTGTGCTCCAAAGGTAAGCAGCTTGGATTGCCATTTAGAGGTCAAGAAGACAGTCGTTGAACACCTATTCTTTATCATATGTTTTTCTAGACACGTGTGTTAACTGAAATCTCGTGTGTTTTCTATTTTTCTTTAGATTTGGGGGCATAAAATTAAAATTCATAAAAATTTGTCTTCTACTAAGTGAAAATTACATTAACTCTTTGACTCTCTCCTTTTTTAACTTCTTGTTTACTTACTGGTCCATGCATTGATTCTACAAATGTTAAGCTCCTATTATTTATCTGGCACAGGAGTAACAGTGATGACCAAAACAAAGTCCCTCTTCTTCTGAAGCTTCTTTTCTGTCAGGGATGACATCAACAATAAACAGACAAGAAAATGCCTCATTTGTAGGTAGTGTTAAGTCCGGTGATTGTCAGATAAACTATAAAACTGAGTAAGGGTGGAAGGGAATTTGGGAGTAGTTATTATTTTATACAGAGGTTAGGGAGACATTTAGTGAGAAAGTATCTGGGCTGGACCAAGGTGCAAGCATGAGCCATGTGGATGGCCAAGGAAATAACTTAGTCCCAGTGGGTTTGAGAAAGAGCATCGAGGCCACTGTGCCCAACTTTGTGGGGTGGTGTAGGTCAAGATCCCATAGGGCTTCGTGGCCCCCTGGAAAAACTGAGATCTTGCCGGGAGCATTGCAAGTGGTGAGAAGTGGTTCTATTCTGGATTTTTTTTTTCAATGTAGCTCTTTATTGTTTGTTTTTTTTTCTTTAGCCTTTTAATATTGAAATAATTTCAAATTTACAGGACCATTGCAAAGATAATATAAATTCTATATGGAGAACTCCAATATCCTGCACCGCCCTCCTCCTACCCAGATACACCAATTTTAACATTTTGCCAGTTTACCATATCATTCTATCTATCTGTCTATCTGTCAATCCATTTATTGGTCTATTTTCTGAACATTTGAAATTAAGTTGTATGCATCATGCTCCTTGAATACAAAATAATTGCATGCACATTGCCTAAGAACAAGGATATCCGCTTCTGTAACCACTTTAAGTACAGTTACCAAGTTCAAAAAATCTAACATAGATATAAAACGTACAGTCTGTTTTCCAATTTTTTTCATATGTCCCAATAATGTCCTTTTGAGCCATCTCTCCTCCATTATTAGATCCCATCCAATATCACATCTTGCCTTTGTCATTGTCTCTTGTGTTATCTGGATACATTTTGAAGTAGGGCCAACTAGATGTGCTATACGTTGGATATAGGGTTTGAAAAAAGAAGTCTAGAGTGACTCCAAAGTTTTTATCCTGAGCAACTGGAAAGAGTGTCCTTTTGCCGTGTTATAATGTAGCATGTATACTGAGACTGTCTCAAACAGGAGTTCAGAGTCTCTCCAGTTAGAGTCAATTCTCAAGAAAGATTTTAATCACTGGAGACTCCAGTAAAACGGGAACTCACAAATCTTGTACTTTCTGGACATGAGAATGAAGTCTAACATTGTATTTTACTGAACATTAAGCAGATGTCTAAAATGGAAGGAAAAAGAGTTCTAAAGAAGTCAACAGTGTCTCTCCCCAAATATAACTGTGGTTTTAGAAGCTGTAATTTTCCAAAGCCATCAAAGCAAAAATATCTGTAATTAAAACAGTGTACATATTGAAACATAGGCTGATATTTAGTGAAACTAATTTAAGGTATGGGATGGGTTCAGAAGCATAATAAACACTTCCAAGGGGTCATTACAATGCATTAAATGGAAATATGGCCACAGAAATGAAGACAAGCCCATCCTAATAGTAGATGAGACTTTCAGGGACAAATTGCTATGATTACAGAAAGGGAGTCAATTGAAGATTGTCCTCCATGGAATGACTGCAATTTTCAGAAGCCACATCAGTAAAAGTACCACTGGATAACCAAGCTACAAATCCTTATAATGGAAACTCTGGTAACGTCCTCACTAACCATCTCCCATGTTCTGTTGTCAGGGTCTCTTACTGAAGCATAAGTGGGCTATAGGTGCCTGAATTGTTGTTCAGTAAAAGAAACACAGATCAATTTTTTTGACTGGAGGTTATGCATTGTTAGAGAACATGAGTCACAACTGCATTCTAAATTTACTTCAGCTGCTGCCTTTGAACGCTCCTTAGATTTTTGTGGTTACAAATCTACCTGTCTCTCAAATGTTGCTGACTCTATAGAATGCCCTTGACAACTATGAGCAATAGCAGAACTATGTATACTGAAACCACTCACTGTGGAAGGGTGTCAGATCCAGTAATTGATGCCTAATCAAAGTTATCACCCGCCAGATTGCATCACTACAAGAACAATCCCGGTGATAGGACCTTTTATGAAATCCTTGACTTCCACAGTTTTCCAGTTGCCTTCTCCCTCATCTACCCAATGTTTTACTTTAAGTCCTTTGCACACTATTTAGTTCAACTGCCAACCCATGCTTTGCTTTATAGGCACAAAATGTGTGTTCTTCAAACCACATTTAAATAAGTTTTGACCCAGATACTAGAGCTTACATGGAATGATGTGGCTCTTCAAACCTTGTTTGCTACATACAAGAGCACTAGGCTGGGATAGCAACATACCTCTTCCCTGAGAAAGCTTCCTGGGACAGACTCTCCCTCTTACCCTGGCGGTTAATTTTGTCTGAAGGAATTCTTTTCTTAATTGAAGGGACAGCCTGGATGGTTTCTGGCTTGGCAGCCACCAAGCTGGCCTCTCCTGTACCTAATTTATTTTGGTGGGAAGTGGTGTGAGAGGTCTCAATCTGAGGAGCTCTTAAAAAGACTTGAGCCCCTGTTAGTTTTCCCTCTTTTGATTGATACTTCTCTTAGGTTTCTATAACCATATCCAATAATGGTATAAAAAAGAGTCAAATGGAGGACGTTAATAGGAACTAGAGTCTTATGTGATGTGTGATAGGGTGAGGGCGGGGCTCTAGTGAACTAAAATAGAACTAGGAAAAAATAATCCATTAATCCCAGCCTTTATTATTCTCCTCCCTTTGGCCCCCAGTTTTCTTTCTACCTTCTTTTTTTCCCCTCCATTCTTGAGGAACTATTTGGCATTCATACTGAGCATGATCTGTCATCTCAGGATAGCAGTGATAGGATTGGGGAATTAAGAACTAAGAAAAGACAGAAACAGCAAGGAGAGAAAAATCCTTCTTCGGTTGTATAAAGGTATATTGAATCAAATGCTATCAGCCATCTATAAGTACCAATACTGCTGGAAGAAAAGAGGGAGAAGGAGAAAATGTGTGGACTATTTTAGCTCCTACTATGCCAATATCTTTGAGTCCATCAAATCCCCAAGTAAAGGGACTGATGGCTTTAAATGTTTCTGCCCTTGAAAATGAGAATATAAAGTAAATTCATAACTTATGATGCATGGATGAGTAGGAAAATTTTATGGTTTCGAAATTAAGAATAATGTGTGCTTTTTAAACTGAGAACATAATGGTCAGGGAGATAGAATGTACCTTTTTATTTGATCTCAGTGTTGACAGTTGTTTGTACCAACCTCATGATAAGAAATCCCTGAAGGGCTATGGCTGATGTGATCAAGCATGTGGCTTGATTCTCTCCTCCCTGTCAAGGCCACAACACATCATTTTCTATTCTTTGTAATACTTCTTTCCTGAAATCCTCTAGTCTTCCTGTGGCACGACCCCTTTACCCCCTTCCAGAGTCTGTCTTCTCAAGGCAGGGACACCTATTACTTGGCCTCTTTTGGTTTAAGGACTGTCTGCACTTTGTAAAAATACTCTTGGTTTTGCCATCTGGGCTTACCCTGCACAAACTTTTAAAGAGGGTGAAGTTTGTTTGAAACCTCCTGTTTCTCAAACTACCCTCTAACTCAATTTGTGTTATTTTCTAAGCAGAACCTTACTTGCAACTGTCAACCAATCATGATGTGGTTACTTTTTT
>PVKH010028822.1:0-12763 GCA_004027955.1 Chaetophractus vellerosus | reverse complement strand
AATGAGGAAACACAGTGATTAGTTGGCCAAGAGGAAGAGTGAATCATCATACACTGTGTGGTGAAAGATGTTTGCAATACACTGAATTTACATTTGCTGCTTTTCTTTAACTTACAAAATGAATGGGTGAAGGCAATGTTGTCTCCATTCTTCTCTAGAACTTTCCTTCGTATTGGAATAAGAGAGGCTTAGTGAGGTCTTAAATATAAAGAACACCTCTTGGGAAAATGGCTCAATTTTTCATTGTACGGGCACCATCAAAATATATTAGCGTATAGTCATTTGATTCTTATGGCTTATCTGTTTCTAATTTGCTTGCAAAAACTGGAGTGGATAATTTAGTCCAGACACAAAGATAGAATTTTCATGTACATAGTCACCAATACATTGACTCAAGAAATAATCATTTGCTCATTTATGCTTTTCCTCTTTCTAAAGTACAGCACATAGTTAATTAATTAATGTTAGCAAAGATTTTTCCTTACCTTGTTTTTTTTTTTTTGGTTCCCCTTTCATTATAGTCCAAATAAAGCTTTTATGAAATGAAATTAGTGCACTTCACACCTTGCAGCTAATTTTTAAAATACAGTTCCCTCTGGATTACTATATATCTCAATTAAGTTAGAAGGTTAGAATTAACGCCCCCGCTTCTCTCTCCCTCTCTCTCTCTGGATTTTGCAACTTTCTTTTTCCCTTTTATTTTAAAACCTGCTTTTCTTCATTTTACTTAGCCCAATAAAAAAGAACATAGCCTACTTATTGTTTTCTGTGTCTTCATTTCTTATTTGATTTCACCTCCATGACAGGTACATCACCTTATTGTTGACACGAAGGTACATCCTTCCTGTGATTGCTTCAATCTTTTTATGTAGGACTTAATTCTGTAATTCTCCATTTATGGCATCGATTTGTTATTAGTCATTTTAGGGATGCAATAAGAAAAGAATTTAAAAGCAAACTAACATATTTAAGGAGAGTGAAAGAAATGTGTGGAATATCCCTTTTATGGAATGCACATTTTTATAATACTTGGGCCCTTTACATTACATTTATAATGATTTATAACCAGGGACATGGTTATCAGAATTGCCTTAGAGGTAGAAAAGACACATCTGTGCTTCTCCTTTAGAGGTTCTGATTTAGTAGTTCTGGGGTGGGACCGTAGCATCTAAATTTTAAAAGGGCGCCACCATGTTTTCCTTGTGCACACCCAGTTTAGATGCACTGATTTAGAATGTTCTGTTTGGAAGTAATTTCCTGAGATGCCTGTCTCATTTCATGGCTGCCAGGACAAAGGCACAGAGAGATGCAAGGATTTTTGTGAGAACCGTACAGCAAGCCCTTGAGGTACCAGCAATAGACAACAGGACTGTTTCCTTCTAGACACTCTTTTTTACAACCTAAGTAAATGACAGTCGGGGTAATTGGCTAGGGTCCTAGCTGTGGTTAACTGAGTCACAGAAGAATAGAATTTACACTTTGACAGCCTGTCATGACTTTTCTAGAAACAAAATAGGTTGGAACAGAGAACACGTACTGAGATATGCTGAGCAATCTGGTGGTAATTCTTGATATTTCCTAATTCAGTATGGTTTTATATTTGTTTTGGTTTAAATAGACCAATCTGCCCAAGCAGAATGTTTGGACATAAAAGGTCACATCCTGTCCACATTTCTCCTTATCTTTTCTCCCTCCACCAACTCATACCACCACAGTTTGTAGAGAAAAGAAGAAACAGTGGAAAGGAATGGATAACAAAGGCAGTGCATTTCAGAGGTTAGACTTTTGACTGCATTGTATCAGTTTTCCCAGTCTTTGCCTGTAAGAACAGATGTAAAATTCACCGAGGTCTCTATTGTGCAGGTCCTGTTAATCATGGTAGTTACAGAACATAATCTTGACTGATGTAACTCATTAATGGTATGTCTAGAGATGGTATAAAGGTGTCCTTTCTGGAGGTAAACATAGCTTTATAAGCAAGGGCAAGCAGTAGTTTTTTCCTAGAACTTTCATACCTTGTCATGCTGAACAATTTACGTTTGACCACATGTGCTTCAATGGGATTTAAGCATAGCATCCCCTCTGTCATTTCCACAAATGAGAAGCAGATGCCCATATTTTCTGGGTAATATTCAGGCCTTAATAGCATTGTCTTGCATTTGGGTGCATTAATTGATGTTGACAGCAGTAATAATCACAGTAAACTTTATTGAGTGTTTACCATGTGCCAGCCACGAATGTTTCATGTAATCCTCACAACCCTGTGTGGAAGGGTAGTGAATGTTTATTGTTTTAGCCCACCCAGTTTCTCTCTCTCTTCTGTTGGTAACAGTGCCCAGATTTTCATTTCCTTCCCATAAAGCCCTTTGTGCTTTGGGGGAAACATCCCATTCCCATAGTCCCATCTCCAGGTTGGGCCTTGATAAGATTTATGCCAACCAGCACATCCAATTTTCCCCAACTGCCATGATTAGTTCAGGGAGGATCATGTGACCAAGTTTGTACCAATTAGCTCCTGGGAGACATTTTCTGGGGGATCCTAAGTTTTCTGTGGAAACACCTGGAGCAAGGCTTCTTAAACTTTTTTGTTCCACGGACCCCTTTGCCAGTCAGGCAAAAACCACGGACCTCTTACTAAGTCCACACTATACTGTGTATTATTTAATAAATATATCACACCCGCACCAACACGTTCCCACAAGAAAAATGTTTTTTTTTTTTTTAAGTTAAATACAGGCTCATGGACCCCTGGTTAAGAACCCCCGATCTGTGGAGATAGTCTCTTCATGTTAACGATGGGTGTGGAACAATGAAACTGCTGACAGGAGTCAGGCTTGGGACCGAGTATCACCAAAGATGTCAGTAAAGGAGATAGGGAAAGAAATTAGAACTTTGCTGATTTCACTGTGCAGCTGGATTAATCCTCAATTTAACTCTACCCAACTTTTAGATTTTTTTCAGCCAATAACTCATCTTCATTAATTGAGTTGGGTTTTCTGTTTCTTGCAACCAAAAGATACCTAACAGGCACTAATATTAATATCTTTACTAATAAAGCAATGGGCTTTGAGTATTTAAATAAGTTTCCCAATTTAATTTAATAAGTAAATGGGAAATTAGGGATTGGAGTCCAAGTGGTTTGATTCCAAAATCCATGGACATCCTTGCTATTCTGAGACGGTAGGAGGTAACGTTAATATTAAGGATTGAGTTCTAGAAAATAATGTTTTTCTTTTATTTCTAACTTCTCATGGAATGTAGATTTAACTTGTGAAACATGTGTAAGAAATTTATTCAAACTCTCTGTCTAGATATATTTTCCTTATATTTTTCTATGCCTGGATTCTGGGGTGGCTACCAGAGCCAAGATATCTTACTTGAGAAATCACTATAAATCACCTTTTTATGAAAACATCATATGTAATTTCTAAACTTAAGTTTTTGGTACAGGATTGGATTTGAGCACATTCTGAAATATGATTATCATTTTGAACCACCTGAGAAGCTTATAAAAATATACATTCTTGAGTTTCCAGAAAGTCTGTATGAGATGGGATTCTCAGATAATTATGGATTTTGGAATGGCAGCCATTGTTCCAACCTACCTTGGGCAAAGGCAGCAGGAGAGTCTTAAAGATAGTACATGTCTTCAAAACTATGGAAAACAGTAAAAGGCTACATTAATTGGGAAAGTGCTGAACCGATAAAATGGAGCTTCCAAAGCCAAAGAAGAAGCTCCTGGAACCCTTGCTGCACTCTGCCCCTGCCCCCACCCAATGCAGGTTGGAGTCTGCTTGCACTCCTGTGTGGGTCCCTGGCCCTGTTCCAGAGGGAGCAGAGTGGCCTCTGTGTATGTTTACTGGGGTACATGTATGTCAGTGCCAATCTCCTTCTGGTGGAAGTCAGAAAGACTGATCTGGGGAACCTGTCTCAGGCTCTCATTCCCAGAGTTTGTCTTGAGGGCAGAGAAGAAGCTTGCAGACAGCTGGGATAGTGTGAGAAGCAATTCACTTGAAGCAGCCTGGGGCAAAGGACTACCTGCATTGTCACTCAAGAGAGCACCCGGGAGGGGCTGAAAATATATTTCAAAGGGAGTAGAGGGGATGGTCATTCAAACTTCTGTAATCTGTAAGTGGGAATTCCTAAGGCCTCTAGCAAGAACAGGCCCAGGAAAAGAAGCAGACCCAATGGCTCCACATAGGCTCATATAAAACAAAGAGGACTCAGCACTTCGTATTTGCCTCTGATTGATTTTCTTGAAGGGAGGGCTAAACTCTGAAGGAGACCACCATCCAAGCAGAACTAATTTGCAAAGACAGTGAAGGTGCTTATTTGCTCTCATTTGTTAGCTTTGATTAGCTCATGGCTTTCAATAGAATCTCTGTCATATCACTATCTGGATACACACTTAAGGAACAGACAGCTCAGGGACTAAATCCCAGAGTTAACACTTTAAAATACTACAATGTAAAATGTGCAATGAAAGATTGCAACACAAATAAAGAAACAGGAAATTATGGTCCATACAAAGGAACAAAATAAAAATCCAGAAACCATCAATGAAGAAGACCAGACTTTAAAAATATGATCTTCAATATGTTCAAGGGGACAAAGAAAAACACAGAGAAAGAACTAAAGGATATGAGGAAAACAATGAATGAACCATACGTGAATCTCTTTGAGAGTCTCAACAAGAACCAAACAGAAATACTGTGGTTGAAGAACACAGTAATTGAAATGAAAAATTCCCTAGATGGTATCATCAACACATTGGAGGTAGCTAAGGAAAGAATCAGTGATCTCAAAGACAAGACAATTAAAATGGGTCAGGGGCCCAGCTAGATAGCTCAGTGGATAAAGAGCGCGCTGCGGTGCCACATGGGAGGCCCTGGGTTCGGTTCCCGGGGACCTCTCCGAGCGGGCAGACAGCCTTGAGAAAGGCAAGCCGCCATCGGTGGGGCAAAGCCACTGTGGGCAAGGGAAAAAGCCGCCACGGGCAGGGTGGAGCCCCCACAGGCATGGCAAAGTCACCCGTGAAAAGCGGAGCTGCCACCTGCGAACAGCGGAAGCCGGGCAGCCCGCAAAAAACATGGAGGACTGCTGCCCGCAAAACATGGAGCGGAGCCGCCCATGAAAACGGAATGGTGCCACCCTCGAACCGAGCGAGCCTCCGCCGTGGAGGGCCAACTTGGCGCGTCGCCGCAAAGACGGAGGGAGACAAGAAGCAGACAAAGAAAAACACAGAAGAATGGACACACAGCGGGAGCAAGCAGAAAGGGGGGGAGGATATGTAATAAAAAAAAATGGGTCAGGCTGAGGAGCAGAAGGGAAAAAGAATTTAAAAAAAATAATCAGAGCCTCAGAGTACTCTGGGACACTATTAAGCCTACCAATATACACATTATAGGAGTCCCAGAAGGAGAAGAAAGAGAGAAAGGGGTAGAAGGAATATTCAAAGAAATAATGGCAGAAAATCTCCCAAATTTAGCAAAAAACATTAATATGCATATTCACGAACACCAATAACCTCAAACAGGATAAACACAACGAGAAACACACCTGGACACATAGTTATCAAACTGCATAACACTAAGGACAAAGAGAGGATTCTAAAAGCTGCAAGAGAAAAGCAAAGGATTATATACACATGAATCCAAATAAGAGTAAGTGTTGATATCTCATCAGAAACAATGGAGGCAATAAAACAGTGACATGAAATATTTAAAGTGCTGAAACCAGCAAAACTTTTATAACCAGCAAAACTTTCTTTCAAAAAAGAGGGTTATTAAGACATTTTCAGATAAACAAAAGCTGAGAGAGTTCATCACTATTAGATCTGCCCTACAAGCAATGCTAAATGGAGTTCTTTAGACTGGAAGAAAAAGATACTAGACAGTGGATCCAAGTGGCATAAAGAAATAAAGACCTGCAGTAACGGTAACCATATGGGTAATTATAAATGCTGCTACTATTGTATTGTAATTTTTGTTACATAACTCCACTTCTTACTTCACACAGGTACTAAAATGCAATTGCATAAAAAGTCATGGTAAATCTATGGTTAGGACAATGTACAAAGATATAATTTCTAACAAGTACAAAAATAAGGTGAGGGATGGAGGGGTGTAGGAACAGTGTATGTGTATGCTATTGAAGATGAGTTGGTATCAAATAAATTATGATTGCTGTAGATTTAGTATGTCAATTTTTAACCTCATAGTAACCAAAAAGAAAATACATGGAAAATATATCCAGATAGAAATGAGAAGGCACTCAATATGGTACAACACAAGAAATTAAAAAAGAATAAAAGTATGCATTAATGGAAGTGAGGGCCAAAAATGGTATAAGACTTACAAAGGTTAACTAGCAAAATGGCAGAAGAAAGTATTTTCAGTAGTGGCTTTAAATGTAAATATAGTAAGCTCTCCAGTTAAAATAAGGGGTTGGCAGAATGGATAAAAAAAGCATGACCCAACCATATGCTCTTTACAAGAGACTCACCTTAAGTTTAAAAACATAAGTAGTGGGGAGCAGACGTAGCTCAGTGGTTGAGCACCTGCTTCCCATGTATGAGGTCCTGGGTTCAATCCCTGGATCCTCCTAAAACAAACAGACAAATAAGCAAACAAAGAAACAAAACCATAAATGGGTGGAAAGTGAAAGATGGATGCAAGTAGTAACCAAAAGAGAACTGGGATAGCTATATTAGTTTCATATTTTAAGTCAAAAACTGTTGTGAGGGACAAAGACAATTCAACAAGAAAGCATAACAATTATAAATATATATGTACCTAACAGCAGAGCTCCAAAATATATGAAGCAAATATGGACAGATCTGAAGGGAGAAAGAGATGATTCTACATTAATGATGGCAGATTTCAATACACTCCTTTCAAACATGAATAGAACATCTAGGAGAAGATCAATAAGGAAATAGAAGATATGGACAATACTCCAAACAAGAGACATTTATAGAACACTTCAGCAAGCAGCAATAGAATATGCATTCTTCTCTAGGGCACATGAATCATCCTCCAGGATAGACCAGATGTTAGGTCTCAAAACCAGTTTCAGTAAGTTAAAAAGTACTGAAATCGTGCAATGTATCTTCTCCAGCCATAATTTAAAGGAGTTAGAAATCAATAACAGAGGGATCAATGGAAAATTCACAAATATGGGGAAAGTAAACTACATACGCTTGAACAGCACATGGATCAAAGAAGAAATCACAAGGGAAACGAGGAAATATCTTGAGCCAAACGAAAGTGTAAACACAACATACCAAAACTTATGGGATGCAGCAAAGGCAGTGCCGACATGGAAATTTATAGCTCTAAATGCTTACATTCAAAAAGAAGAAAGATGTCAAATCAAGGACTTAACCTCAAAAATTGGAGGATCTAGAAAAGAAGAGCAAACTAAACCAAAAGTAAGCAGAAGGAAGGAAATAACAAAGATTAGAATGGAAATAAATGAAATAGAGAATAAAAAGCAATAGAGAGAATCAACAAAACCAAAAGTTTGTTCTTTGAAAAGATCAATCAAATCAACAAACATTTAGCTAAACTGAGAAAGCAAAAAAGGAAGAGGACACAGAATAATAAAATTAGAAATGAAAAGGGGGACATTACTACCGACCGCATAGAAATGAAAAGGAATGTAAAAGAATATTATGGACAACTATGTGCCAACAAACTAGATAACCTAGGTGAAATGGGCAAATTCCTAGAAACATGTAAACTACACATATTGACTTACAAAGAAATTGAAGATCTCTACAGACCAATAACAAGTAAAAGATTGACTGAGTAATCAAAAACATCCCAAAAAGAAAAGCCCAGGACCAAATGGCTTCCTTGGTGAATTTTACCCAACATTCCAAGAAGAAAGAACACCAATCCTGCTCAAACTGTTCCAAAAACGGAATTGAAGAGTAGGAGACCATTCTATGAGGCCAACATTGCCCCAATACCAATGCCAGATAAATATACCAAAACGACATAGAACTACAGACCAATATCCCTTATGAATATAGATGAAAAATCCTCAGCAAAATACTAGCAAACACAATTCAAGAGCACATTAAAAGAATTATGTACCATAATGAAGTGGGATTTATCCCTGATATGGCAAAGGGGTTCAACATACAAAAATTAATTAATGTAATACAACACATTAAAAGACAAAGGGAAAAAAACACAAGTTCATCTCAAATGATGCAGAAAAAACTTTTGACAAAATCCAGCATGCTTCTTGATAAAAACACTTAGAAACCTTTTAATAGAAGGAAACTTCTTCAACATGATAAAGGGCATATATGAAAAACTCACAGCTACCATCATACTCAATAGTGAAAGACTGAAAGCTTTCCCTCTAAAATCAGGAGCAAGACAAGGATGCCCACTGTCACCAATATTATTCAACATTTTACCGGAAGATTTAGCTAGAACAATTAAGCAAGAGAAAGAAATGAAGGCATCCAAATTTGAAATGTAGAAGTGAACCTTTCCCTAATTGCAGATGACATGATCCTATATACAGAAAATTCTGAAAAATCCACAAGAAAGTTACTAGAATCAATAAAAGAATTCAGCAGGATGGTGGGGTACAAGGATCAACACACAAAACTCGGTAGTTTTTATATACACTAGTAATGAATGATCTGAAGAAGAAATCAACAAAAAATTCGATTTACAATAGTAACTAAAAATCAAATATCTAGGAATAAATTTTACAAAGGATATAAAGGATTTGTACATAAAAAACTATAAAACATTAGTAAATGAAATCAAAGAAGGCAAATAAATGGAAGGACATTCTGTATTAATGGAATGGAAGACTAAATATTGTTAAAATGTCAATTTTACAAAGTGATTTATAGATTCAATGCAATTCCAATAAAAATTCCAACATCCTTCTTTGCAGAAATGGGAAAGCCAATCATCAAATTTATAGGGAAGGGTAAGGAACCCTGAATACCCAAAGCCATCTTGAAATAGAAGAACAAAGTTGGAGGACTCACACTTCACCATCTTAAAACTTATTACAAAGTCATGGTAATCAAAACAGCATGGTACTGGCGAAACGACAGACATATAGAACAAGGGAATTGAATTGAGAGTTCAAAATCAACTCTCAAACTATGGTCAGATGATTTTTGACAACGGTACAAAGTCTGCTCGATTGGGAAAGTAAAGTCTCTTCAACAAACAGTGCTGGGAAAACTGGGTTTCCATATGCCAAAGAATGAAGGTGGACTACTACTTCACATCAGTTACCAAAATCAATTCAACATGGATCAAAGACCTGAATATAAGACGCAGAACTATAAAACTCCAAGGATAAAATGTAGGAGAGCATCTTCAGGACCTTGCGTTAGGCCATCGTTTCTTAAGCTTTACACCCAAAGCACAAGCAGCAAAAGAAAAAATAGATAAATGGGACCAACATAGATGAACCTGGAAGATATTATGGTGAGTGAAATAAGCCAGGCATGAATAAAGGGCAAATATTGTACGACCTCACTGATATGAAATAATTAAAGTAAGCAAATTCATGGAGTCGGAAACTGCAATATAGATCAGCAGGGTTCAGGGTAGGTGGAGGGAATGGGGAGTTAATGCTTTAATTGTACTGAATTCTATTTGCATTGATGGAAAAGTTTTGGTAGTGGATGGTGCTGGTGCTAACACAACGTGAACATAATTAACAGCTTTGGATTATGTTTAAATGTAGTTACGGAAATTTTAGGTTGCATATATGGTACTAGAATACAAATTTTTAAAAAGCCATCTAGGACTGTACAACCCAAACAGTGAACCCTAATATAAACCATGGGATATAGTTAATAGTACAATTATTAAAATGTTCTTTCATCAATTGTAACAAACGTCCCACTCCAACACAAGGTGTTAATAATAATAGAGTAAAATAATAATAATAAAAGAACATATTTATGCATGATTTTAATAAATCTACAACTTGTCTAATAAAAAAAAAATTTAAAAACATCCACAAGTATCAGAGAGCTAGACTACTTAACTAGGTAAGAGATATTCTGACCTATAAACCAAGGTACCAATTGGAAACCATTTCAAATGCATTGGCACCCCGAGAGAACAGTTTGATTTTTTTCTCATCTTTTATTTTTTTTCCACAATTAGATTAGGAGAAAAAAAAAAGGAGGAACACTTGAAAATACATACAACCTACTACTTTGGTCAATTTTTAATTGACTGCTGAGACGTTATCAGGGGAAGTAGACATTTCCCTAGCGCCATAGTCAAATCCTAAGGCAGTGTCCCCCAATATTTACCAGACAATAGGATCACCCGAGAAGCTTATTGTAATTGCACATTCCTGCCCCACCCACAGCTTCTGATTCATAATGTCTAGAGCAAGGGGCTGGAAATCTACATCTAACTTCCTTCCCTGGGTGATTCTAATGCAAGTCAGCTAGGCACCATACTTTGCCATAAACTGCCTGGGAGAGATCTCAAACTTGGAGATTTGGGGAAGATTATTCCGCCAGAGACAAAAGTTCTGAAGGTGCAAGAAACCAGGTCATTTATTAATTGCTCTTTCGATAACTAATTATGCCTTGGGGTGGCGTTTCTAAATTTTATATCGTCTTGGTGATAGCAACAAACGATGAGTAGTTGTTTATAATGATTGTTTAATAAACGGTTCTGTTTCTTAAAGGTTCAGAATAATAGGGTGGTTAAGAACGGGGACATTCTCTTCTGTGATTCGGTGGTCACTCTTCTGAGATGCCTGCTCAGAGCATGAAGCTGTGGCTGGAGCGCTTGAGAGCAGTTTACATGGATTGAAAAGAAATTACTGCCTAGAAGAAAAGACATTTTAGAGTCTTAACCTTGACATCAAGGTGGTGGTAAACCTCGTGATCTTTGCCTAGCTCAGGTGCACCAGGAAGACTGTCATTTCCTTTTAGCAGAGACGAGAGGAGCAGTGCTCCTGGTATCTGCGGCATTTAGTTGATTTAGACTGAGTACAATAGATTTCTCATAAAGTTCTGCACAAATTGCCAGAATGTTAGTTATTCCATCAGTGACAATGAGCAGAAGTAATGATACCAATGTAAATAATCATCCTGTAAACTCTTTATTGCCAAGGAGTTCAGCACGAGGTCATGTGTTCTGAACATCTGGATGAATGACTGGCTTGTGAATTATCAAGGTCTTGTGAAGAAGGGTGAGAGCTGGCTGCTATCTTTAGGTTTCCTGCATCCTTGTGAAAATACCCAGAATAGTCAGTGAGGCTCAATAGGAAATTGGCCGGCCCATGCTAACGGTGATGGGGAAATGACTTTCTTCACCCCTACTTAGAAAAGGGAATGAAGAAGAGAACTCTCCTAGTTGTCACAGAGCTCCTGGCAGATTGTGATAGGTTGCAAAATGGCCACAAATTCTTCCTCTCCCTCTGTGTAGCATAACTTCGCCACTTCTATCAAGAAGAGGATTCTCTCTCTCCATCTCTTGAAGGCAGTCTTGGCCACGTGACTTGCTTTGACCAGTGGGGCATTGGCGAGTGTGATACCAGGAGAGCCTTGAGGAGAGCTTGTGCCTTGGGGCTTTGCTTTCTCTTGCTCCACCATGTAACCACCACCATGTGACAAAGTCTGGGCTAGCCTCCAGGATGACGGGTGGCACCTCCACTGAGAGCCAACAACCGACAGCCGTCCCCACCTCTGAACACGTGAGTGAGGCCACCCATGGCCACCCAGCTCCAGTCAATACACAGACTTGGGAGCAGTAATAAAGTGGTTCTTGTTTTAAGCTTCTAAGTTTTAGGGTGGTTTGTTATGCAGCGAAAGCTACCTGATACAGTACATACCTCTTTAAAGGCACGTGACACTTTAATTTTGGAGAGGGGAGTGGTTGTCAGTTTCTCTCTTTTGGCAAACTTGTTGAGGGCAAAAATGGTTTCTTGTCCATTGTATCAGGCACATCTTGTATATCTAATCCAATTACTTTCGCCTAACCTGCCTCCCGGAACCCACATGCTTGCTCTGCCTCAGGCACTACAATAGCCTCCAGACTCCCTCCTGGACTTGGATGAAATGCCATGTAGGATCTGGCTCCCTCGGAGCTCCTCAGGGGGCCAGATGATGCAACTCAGAAGTGCAGGGGAGTTGACTCTGTGAGCAAACTCTGAACCATGGGAGACGGAGACATGAGGGAAGCAAGCGATAAATTCCCTTTCTTTCCTCCCGATGGACTCTCTGGGGGTGGTTTTCCTGTGAAGCCTGCCTGCATCTGCCAGGCAACCCGCAGGAATTACCTCCATCTTCCCTCCCTCACCTCCCTTTTCCCTCACTCTTCCTGCTCTGGAATAAAGTGTCAGCACTCAATCTCAGCCGTTTTCTAGGGAACTCTCACTGAGACCCTCATTTCGTATTCTTAGCATGCCAAACGTTTCCTAGCTCAGTATTCACTTGTTGCAATCAACTGAAGGATTTTATCAGAAACACTGCCCAGTACAATGCAGAGAATTGGACTCACAGAGGTCTAACCTTGGCTCCAGTATAGTGAGGAAAGCCTTAGGTATTGTGATAGATTGAATTATGTACCCCAATTTAGACATGCTCTTAATCTGTGGGTATGAACCCATTGCACATGTTATTTTTAGTTAAGTTGTGGCCCATAAAGAGAATAAACCAGAAGTCAGAAGCTGGAGAAGGCCATAGAGAGAAGTCAGAAGACAGCAGGAATGGGAGAAGCCAACACAGGGAGAGAGAGAG
>PVKH010028821.1:0-12762 GCA_004027955.1 Chaetophractus vellerosus | reverse complement strand
ATGAGTCTTATCCCAGCCTACAGCTGATACTGGAAGAGGCCGGGACCACGGAGCCTTATGAGGAAGAGGGAGGCTGAACCCTTGCACATGTTGGGAGCCATCTTGCTCCAACATATGGCAACAGACTTTGATGAGGGAAGTAACTAATGCTTTATGGCCTGGTAACTGTAAGCTTCTACCCCACATAAACACACTTTATGAAAGCCAACGTATTTCTGGTAGTTTGCATCAGCACCCCTTTGGCTGACTAATATACAATCCATTTTAAAATGGGCAAGAAATAGACATTTCTCCAAAGAAGATATACAAATGGCCATAAAGCACAAGAAAAGATGTTCAACATCATTATCTATTAGGAAAATGCAAATCAAAACCACAATGGTAAGCCACACCCACTAGAATAGCTACTATTTAATAAAAGGGAAAATATAAAAGGGTTGGAAAGGATGTGGAGAAGCAGGAAACCTTGTTCATTGTTGATGGGAATGTAAAATCATGCAGCTGCCATGGGAAACAGTTTGGCTGTTCCTCAGAAAATTATGTATAGAATTACCATATGACCCAGAAATCCCACTTCTAGGTATATGTGCAAAGAATTGAAAGCAGAGTCTTAAACAGATATTTGCACACCTATGTCCATTGTGGCATTATTCCCAATAGCCAAAAGAAGAAAACAACCCAAGCATCCATCAACAGATGAATAGATAGACAAAAATGTGCTATATACATCAAATGTAATATTATTCATCCATGAAAAGGAATGAAGTTCTGAAATACAGGATGAACCTTGAGGACATCATATTGAGTAATATAAGCTAGACACAAAAGGACAAATATAGTATGAGCTCACATATTAAATAATTAAATATGCTAATTCATAGAGTGAGAATCTAGAACACAATTTACAAGGGGCAAGGGAGGGGTGAGGAATGGGGAGTTAATGCTTAATTGGTATAGAGTTTCTATTTGAGGTAATGGAAAAGTTTTGGTAATTGGGGGTGGTGATGGTAGCACGACTTTGTGAATGTTATTAACACCATTAAATTGTATATTTGAAAGTGGTTAAAAGGGGAAATTTTAGTTTGTATATATGTTAACAGAAAAAAAATTTTTTAACTGAAGATCTGTACAACACAAACAGTAAACCCTAATGTAAACAATGGATTATAGTTAATAGTATAATTAAACATTGCTTCATCAATTGTAACAAGAGAACCACACTAAAGCAAGGTATTAATAATGGGGAAAACTGTGGAAAAGGGGTGGGAGATATATGGGAATTTCTCAGCTATGCTAAAGACCTATTCTTGGGAGGAAAACCACAAGAATAAGCAATTTGCTATGCAAAGCCCCAGGAAGGCTTAGGCATAAGAAGCAATATGTAATACTGAAGGCATTGAAGAGAAGTGGAAGCGGGAATGCTATAAAAAGGAATATCAACTGAACTTATATATAAAGATATGAGATCCTTACATCTCCACCCTTATCCCTTGTAACCAGATGACTACCTCTTTCCAATCCTAGACAACGGCAGGAGGGATACAACTGGTAGTCTTTGAGCAGCGAAGGCAGAAGTGAGGTATGTTCCTGAAAATGTGGAGATTTAAGTACAAGACTACACACAAAACTGTGAGACCTCTGGTTCACCTCCCCAGCATCAGATTCCAGATACACTGGGTAGCAGGCTTTGGCCCTCCCACACATGCCCCCCACCCAGACAGTAGACTGAAATTTAATACTCTGGGGAAACTTACCAGCCTTAGAAAAATGGCATATAGAGGCTGGCATCTAGAAATCCCTCAACAACGAGCTGTTTCTTCCTATGTGAGACCTAAAAACACAATTTTAATTTAGCATTTTAGTGCCTTACTGTAAAATATGGACACCAGGTGATAACCTAGTATAGAAAAAAGACTGTAGGAAAAAAAAAACTTCTAATATGAAAGACAGTGACAAAATAAAATAATAAAAAAACAGACTTTCAGAAGAACTACAGAATGTTCAATCCAGGGTTTTGAAATATATGTTTTTAAAAATCAGTAACCCAGGAAATATAAGAAAAGAATATCTTTAAATCATACAAAGATACTATGAAAAATATTTGCAAAACAAAAAAGAAGTTTAGGAAATTAAATTTATAGTAGTATAAATACAAATAAGAAAGAAGGGTTAGAACACAAAGTTGAAGATTTTTCTCTTCAAAATAAGAGCCGAGAGAGGGAGAGAGAGAGAGAGAGTGGAAAAGATGAAAAATCAGATAACCAGTTAAGGAAATCCATTGTTTAACTAATATGAGTTCCAGAAAGAGAGAGCTGAAAAACAGGAAGTGAGATTATCGTTATAAAACAATATAGAAATTTTCTTGATACTGAAAGATATGACCTGAAGACTGATGAAGCAAACCAAATGGCACATTATTGTGTAGTTTCAGAACTTTAGAAGTAAAGATAAGATCCTAAAAGCTTCCCAAAAGGGAAGTTTATTAAGGAAAAAATTGGCACTTAAAAGGAATTGTGAAACATGATACATCAAACAAAAGCAAGACCGGAAACTGAAAGATATGGCAACAAAGTTTTGAGGCAAAATTATTTTGAATTCTAGAAGTAATTAAAGTTGAGAGTAGAATAAAGACATATTTTTACAATCAAGGTCTCAAAAGATTTACAAATGCTCAGGAAGTTCATAAAGGAACTACTACTACCAAAAAAGGAGTAAGTAAATGAAGAGAGAAGAAAACACAGCAATTGCCATACAGGTTGATCCATCCTAAGTGGAAGTTGAGGGGACTTCCCAGCATGAAAGGAAAGCAGTCACAGCGTGACAGCTGAGCTGCAGGCCTGGAGAGCTTCTAGTCCAGAATGAAGACAAGGGCAAGACATGCAGAGAGCAAAACTTTCTCAGGGTCAGCAATGCTCACACGCTCGTCTTTGGCCAAAAGAAGGAACATCTATTGCTGGCCAGATGGCTTGCCTCAGAAAAATAAAATTATAGATTACCTGAAATATTTGATCTTATTGAGAGAGTTTTTGGAGATAAATTAACAATAGATGCAAAACAAGAGAGTAAATGAAAATTCAGTTACATTATCTCCAGGGGGGGAAAAGTTGTACAACAAAGAAAACGTAATATATAAGGAACAGCTATGACTAATATCTACTCTGTAAATTAATGTAAACATCAAATACTCATTTAATGAAAAATCGTGGGGAAGGAGCACATATGATGGAGGTAGGAAGCAAGATGTAGGATTTAAGGAGTATGAGATCTCTATCCTAAATTTCCATTATAAGAAGTCAATGTCAATGTTTCAAATTGCAAAATCAAGAAATAATAGTATGCCAGAGACTGCTAGTCCATCCTCTCTAATTCCCATCCCCCTTCTGCATAGCAATAGAAACCCTAAGAATTTAGTAGTCACATAGCTGTCTAAAATAAAGGTATTATTTCCCCATTTCTCTTCCTTCTAGGTATGGTCATGTAAATGAGCTTTGGTCAGCACATATGTTAGGTGCCAATTTTTCAGTGTCTTCCTTAAGACACAGCCAGTCCATTGCTGATCCCTTTCTCCTTTCTACTGGCTGGAATATAACACCTGGAGCTAAAGGAGCCACCTTGGGCTATGAGGTACCATTAAGAATGGAGGACATGTTCATCTGAGCCACAAGATAGAAGCATCCTGGGTCCCTGAGGACCTCATGTAGCAGGGCTGCCCTAACTTTCCTGGACTATCTACCCTCCAGATATTTACATGAGAGAGAAATACAATTCCATCTTGTATAAGTCACTGTAAATTGGAGTCTGTTAAAGCCAAACCTGATCTAACTGCCAAAAGCACATTCAAATATTTTATTTATAAATATGAATGTAAATAGCAGAATAAACATAAAAAGTGGAAAGAGCATCTCAGAGGTGGCCTCTGGAAATGGGACAGAGAGGAGCAGAGGACTTCTGTTGTAGCTTTAAGCCTTGTGCTACTATTTCACATTTTTAGCTATGAACAGATATCACTTTAATTTAAAATATATATATAATTTTAAAATTTCAGAAGACTTTATTTGATTCAAACTATTCTCAAGTATTGAAAATGAAAGAAATCTTTCTAATACATTTTACAAGGCTATCATCACCTAACCTTGATTTTTAAACATGAATAATATAAAAAATATATTTAAATAGTATGAATATTAAAATTTAAGTAAACTATTACCAAATACACTCTTGTAGTATTTCATGATCAAAATAGATTAATTCCAGGAATGCAAAGAGGGTTTAAAGGAGAAAATTATTAATATTTTGTATCATATCAATATCTCAAATGTGAAAACCATTATTCACTTTTTATCTAGATAATTGCAGAAAATTACATTTATATAAACAACTTTATTTTCCTATAAAAACGTTTACAGAGCAATAATAGAAGGATAACTATTAATAAAATAAAGAATAACTATCTCTAAACAATAGCTCATATTAAAACATCACTTAAAGACTAGAGTTCAGTAAAATTTTCAGGTATAAAATATATTAAATTTTTTGTAAAGTTATACATATACACATATTTAAAAGAAAAATGTTAGAAAATACAATGAAAAGTTTGTAATAAAAATATAACAAAAAGATTACATGGGGATAACTTTAAATAACAATTTATAGGATCATTACAAAAATTGATCAGAGGAAGCCTAACACTTGGACCAGCCAAGAGGAAGTTAACTTGTGTGATGCTTAAGTTCATGTGTCAACTTAGCTAGGTAATGGTGTCTACTTGTTTCGTCAAGCAAGCACTGGGTGACTGTCACTGTGAAAATATTTCATGGATTTATATCAGCAGCAAGTTGATTACCTCTATAGTTGATTACATCAACAATCAACAAAGGAGTTTGCCTTTAATAATGAGAGGAGTCTCATCCAATCAGCTGAAAACTGTAAAGGGAAAGTTGATTTCAACTGTCGGAAGAAAAATTTCTATCTCTGCTTCAGCCAGACAGCTTTTCCTGGGGAATTCATCAAAAACCTTCATCAGAGTTTCTAGCTTGCAGTCTGCCCTGCAGAATTTGGATTTGTCCATCCCCAGAGTTGCATGAGACATAAGATTATAATAAGATTATAATATTTACATACATATATATGTATATATAAACTCCTGTCATGAGCCAATTCCTATAATAAAGCTCATAATTTTTGTGTTGTGTATGTGTGTGTGTTTGTGTATATATATAAATGTACATATCCAGGCTCTGTTTCCTTGGAGAACTCTGACTAATACGCCTTGTAAAATCAATAAGAAAAAAATATATATTGATCTTGGATCTATTTGATCACAGTAGCTCTTAGGAATGTTATGTTCTGGGGTTGTTGCAGTTTTTTGCCCAGGTGGAGAGAAAAGAATTAGTTAAAATTCACAGAACAGTCTGGAGATTCATAAAGATGTGAAAAGACTTAAGATAGCTTCCAAAAGCTGTGATCTGGCAATGTCATGGGCTGAAACTGTGGAAGGAACTGAAAGTCCAGAGGTGAATATTTCTGGGTCTTCTGCTTCATAAAACATTTCTATACAGTTAAATTGCTCTACCCTTCAAAATCATTGAAGAAAGTTATATCATTTGTGTCCATTGGTGTTTCTCCATCAATCATTGTCACACTTATGACAATCACACATATATATTTAAAAGGTATACCAAAGGACATTAAAGAGGATGTTAATAGAGATGAAGCAAATTCCTGTATAAGAACGATCAATATGGTAAAAACATACATTTTTAAGTCAGTCAGCAATTTTATTCAATTATTATCAAATGACAAAATAATTTTAAACTTCTGGAAAAATAAATATGGGAAAATAACTAAGAATATTATTTTTAGGAGATTAATGTAGGGGAACTTGTAATACCAAATATCTAGAACACATTAAGGTTATTGCAAAGATAATGATTCTATATAGTATCAAATCAATGTTGCAGAATAATGGATCAGAAACAGACCAAAGCCTGAGTAAGAACTTAATATATAAATAAAGATGATATCTAAAGTCAATGAGACTTCTGCTTTTGACTGAGTCAAGCAAATTCCTAACAGAGCAACCCTACTGCAGATAGCAAATATAAACCCTGAACACAATATTAAATAAATAAATAAATAAATAAATAAATAAATAAATAAATAAATAAAATGACTACTGATGCTGACCTCTGAACCATACATTTAAGGGGCAGACTGCAAACAGCCTAAATGAGGAAAAAAGAACTAAACTAAACTCACTGGATGACAAGAAAAATTATTGAGAGAACAGATGTAGCTCAAGTGGTTGAGTGCCTGCTTCCCATGTAAGAGGTCCAAAGTTTGATCCCTGGTACCTCCTGAAAACAAATAAACAAACAAATGAAAAAAACAATTCTCACTGGGGAGGGGATGTAGCTCAGTTGTTGAGCACCTGCAAAAAAAATTATTATTGCAACTTAGCAATTCAGAATAAAATCAAGTGGCTCAGAGTATTTGCAAAATTAAATCTAGATGAATTTTAAAAGAAGATGTATCATACTAGAAACCTGTGGAAAATATGTTTTGATTTTCATATAGCAAAGGCTCTCTTAAAGGCCAAAAGAATGCAAATGTCATATAAGAAAAGACTAATGTATTTGTATATGTAAATTAAAACCTCTGTAAAACAAAAGATACTATAGAGTTTAAAATAAAGACTAGCAGGGAACTATTAACTTATACAATAGGCAAAAGAATGTCTAGAAAATACAAGAAAGTACTGCAATTCAAGAACAAAAAGAAAACTCCTAATTTTAAAAGATCTTAAGCAGGAAGTAAAAATAGCCAATAAATGTACAAAAGATTATCAGGAATCAGGGAATACAAGTTAAAACAATGGGATACATTTTTCAACCCAAAGAGAATTTTTTTTTAAATTTCTAATATCAAATATTACCAAGTGTATGAGGCAATGGATACACACATTCCATGCTGCTCTATGGTTGCTTTGGAAGACAATTGAATGGTGCATTCTAAAAATGTAGGAATATTTACACGTGTGGTGTTTTGCTAAGGAAGAGGCAGAAACTCTAAATGCTATGCAAAGGCAACTTTAATCAAATGAGTTTGTGGTTATATCAAATGATTATAACAATTGAGCAATCATAAAAGAAAATAATCAATTAAAGACATAGGAAAGAATGAAAGTATATACAACCACTCACCAAATTGGGGGAAAACACATCTGATCTCTCATGAGGCCAGGAAGGCCCCCGTGCAGCCCATCAGAGTCCGTATTGGAAAAACGGTCCCAGGCAGTGTCCCCTCCTGGGTGAGACTTCAACTGGCAACAAAAAGGGGCTCCACTTTTATAAGAAACCAAATCTATGATCTCAGGTTGGTCATGCAACTTGTGATTTGTCAGCTGCCTTTAGAACAATGCCTAGGCCCAGGAGAGTGGCCAGCTCCCCTGAGGAGAGACACAGTGCCCCAAAATGCTCTATTCTATAAATGGGTCAGTAACTAAAAACAATAGGAACACATAGTTTCAATGTTCAATATTCATCATCTTAGACAGTTGCTATGATCCTTTGGTAAAAACAGAAACTACAGAACAGGGACCCATGTCGAGGCGCCCCTGTGTTTGTATTAAGCAAAGAATAGTGTAAGAATAAATCGTTCATAGGAATCAAATCTCTGGTCACTTATTAACTCAAAGCTACATTTTACTGTGAGTGTACAATTATTAACCTGTTGTGAATAATATTTTTATAAGGATTACATATCATGTGGACAAGGTGTTATATTCATTACCGCACTCCATGCAAAAAAAAGAAAATTGGAAAAATGCAAAACAAATAAAATTGGTAAAAACCAAAAGTTTACCATAAGAGACCAATTAAAGAAACCATGATGCCATGAAAGTCTATGTAAAAGCTAAAATAAACAAAAAAGGGGCTATACATCTATTTTATGACTAAATATATCTTCTAGAAAAATTATTGAATAAAAGCAAGCAAACTGCAGAATATTATTAATGCTAAAGTGTTACAAAAACACTAGGTATACTTAAGCAATTTATTAGTATACTTTCTCAGATCTAGCAACAATTCCTCTGACATCCCTTGACCTAAGCTGGTTGCCCTGCCTGCTTTATTATGGATATTACTCACAGGGGAACCATTTCAGATCAGTTGGTTTATAAACATTCTGATGCTATAACTTTAGAATATTTCTGCCCTTTATCTTGTAGATTGAAGCAACAAGTCTTCTTATGGGCCACAATGGATTTTAGAGTTTTATTTGTTGTTACCTGACACATAACTATTAAACTCTCTTTTGTGTAATTTTCCTATGGCCTTTGAATATGTTTCCATGACATGATATACTCCAAAAAAAAATTGTATAATTTTTTTACAGAAACCATTCAATGTTTGCATATAGCATCCTGCTTTCACTATTTTTCCAATTACTGATTCTCTGAGACACTGTTGATTGACTTCGCAACTGCCATTCCCCTATCACAAGTACCCATTTTATACTGATGCTTGAAAGCCTCATTTGTATTTTTTCAAAATTCTTTAAAGCTAGGAATGTCCACAAGACCCAATTCTTGATTGTGAAATATAACTAGAAATCTGCTTGGTGAGGAGGACTTCTGGGAAACTTAAATCTTCCTCCAGATACAAAGAGGAAGACATGGCCGCCATCTTCCTTCCCCTTCCTGCCTTGAACACAGATGTTCCAGCTGCAGCTGCATTTCCCTACACCATGTCCTGAATTCGAGCAGAATCACTGCAGATTCCACTTCCAATAATGTGGCAAATGTGCACCTTTACTAAGAATATTAATGATATATTGCATCCCTGAACAAAGTCTGAAGAGCATCAAAGAGCACTGACAATTTCTGCTTCAAAATGTTTAAAAGATTTAAAATATATTTAGTAGGGTATATTAGGAAGAAAAGATGAGAGAGGAAAGAGCAGAACATATGGAGTGCAGAGATAAGAGAAAACAGACACAGTTGACAATATGTCTAGAATTTTAGAGTTTCCCTGGTCCTTCACTACCTCCCGAAAAGTAGGCCAGTCTGTAATGATAAAGTAACAAAGTACCGGGGTATTTAGTAAGAATTCCAAAGAATATCTAAATTGCTTCTGTTTTAATGTTTATTTCTCCCAGTTTCCAAGCAGTACTATAAAATCAAAATTTGAGGAAATATAAGTATTCTTACAGCTGTCAAATTGTTTATGTTTTAAAAGGGATATTTTAAATCCCATTCAACCACAAAGCATTGTGAGACAGTTTCCATGGATACATCTATTAAATCCAGCAGCCATAAAACATTTAGAAAGCTGTTTTAAAAAATTAGTGCCATCAAGTATTTTTTTTAATTTTCAGAAATGTTTATCTTGACTACTAATCATCTCTGCTGTGATAATTCTGAAAACTCAGCAGATGTGTTAAATTCAGTGAACAATGCACAATATTCACCAAGAAAGTGCATTATCTAAATGTATTTCACTTTTATTCTCAACTGATCATATTTGTGATTTCAATTTCTATATGAAATTCTGAACACACACATGTGCCTGTCATAGTATATTAAAAATCAAATGGAAATGGATTAGTCAGGGCTCTTCAATTTTCTGGCAGATTATAATTATTTTTTAATGGGTTCAGTCTTTATATTTTATAAAGTCAATCCGTCAAAATTAAAAAATAGCTTAAAAACAAAATCTTATAACCTTATAATTTAAATCCAATAATTATATCAAGAGGGTAATTAACAAATGAATTAAGAATATAAAATCAAAGTATTCAAGTTATTTTCTACGTCTTTTTTTCCCAATGATTTTTTTTTTTTTTTTTTTTGGCAAATAACTAAAAGATTTTTAACAAAATACTGAGACTCCCTTTCTCACCCTTCTCCTGGTGGCTCTTGAACAGAACAACCACTTTTGAGTATTTTAACTGCTTTTTTCCCCTTGGGACTGACATCACCATATTTTAAAATAATATGCATATACTGCTATCTTTTTATTCATCAATTTTGGATTTTATTTATTGCCTTCCTATCATGGCATATGAGAAGTTTTATCTTCCTTCCACTGCTATCCCCCATTCCCTAATTATATTACAATTTTGGTTGATTTTGAGTGTTTACATTAACATGCCTTTGAAAATACCACTACTACTGCATATTGAAATGTGCCATCACTATGATTCCTTTTGTTGTTTGTTTGCTTGGCTTCCCTGCATGATAATACCCTGAGCTTCACTTTTCATGTAAGTTCATCCGAAAGAATAGTTTTCAAATGGGACATACCCAGGCCTCAGAATGGAAAAAAGAGGGGGATTGGGAACTGAGGATACATTATCACTCTACAAAGATTTTTTTTTTCAGGCCAAAAATTTTTTTATCTTTTTCCAAAATTGTCGTCTATTTAAAACCAAATGTTTTGCTTATGCTTTAAATCAGGATAAACAGACGTTGCAAAAGCTTTCCTTTAAAAAAAAAAACTCTTCTCATTCATATATAGAAAACAGGAATTTAGATGAGACATATTATAATATTCTCAAATGCTGCTTCCTGACACTGCTTGTAAACCACAAATGACTATTGGGTCCTAAACCCCTAAAATCCTTAAATACCTCCATAGGTGCCCATATTTAACTTTTCTTTTCTTATTATTTTATCTTTTTTTTTTTTTTTGAAGATACTCAGATTACATAAATGATACATAAAAAATGTAGGGGATTCCCATATGCCCACTCGCTACCCCTCCCACACTTTCCCACATTAAGTATAAATTCATAATCTGAAGATTAGGCAGACATTAGAATGGAGTTTCTTTACATATATATATATTTAAAGATTAGAAATATCACATTTTTCGCATAAATTGAAGCAACTGCTTTAACAAATAGAGGTACTCTAAATTGAGAGAAAAAAAGAAAAAGAGGTAGGGGAGGAAGGTAGGGAAGGAGGGAGAGAGAGAAGGAAGGCAAGAAAGTCTCTTCAGTCACAGTCATTCTAGCTCTATTTATTGGAAGAAAGCCATCATTATAAAAGCAGAATTTGGGCCTCCCATTTTTATATAGTTGTTTGTAGTTCTTGTTGATTGGTGTGGAATTGAAAAGAGCACCAAAATCAAATACCCCAAAAACCTATTTTTTAAAAAAGTTGTGTTGGTCTTAGGGAATTTGGAAAATACTTTTTGTAGAAGAAATAGTCACCATTTGGTATTCAAAGAATTTAATTATCCTCCTTTCTCATCCATCCATCCTCCCTACCTTGTACTTCATTCATCTCAGCCTTTACCACAAAATACTTAAAAAGATGTTACCTCATTTTTAGTTTGTTTCTAGTTACTTTCTATGCATAATAGAAATGTCATATTTTAAATGATATAATTTTTATTTCATAAAACTTTCTTTTATCTCATAAAATAATTTTTGAAGATTATTATTTGTATAGTCTTTTATGATCAGCTGCCATTAAAAGACCACAGTAATTGTTGCAGAATCATTTTAGTTGCAAAATTCTCTCTTACTATATCTAGTTGAGGAAGTCTTTTAAAAAAAAAGGCAAAATGAAATTGCGAGTTTTAAAATGCTTTATCATCACTTAACATAAAGAAAATATATATTTGAAACTAAAATACATTTATAATGATGTCTATTTCAATTAATGATCAAAACAAATTACTCTGAGAATATTTTAAGAAGTTATTATAAATATTTAAAATAAAATGTTGAAGTCCAGTTTTCCTGGGAAGCCAAGACACCCAGCCACACTAACAACGCATGTTCATTCATTAAGAGAGTAGATAAGAATTCTAGCTTGCAATGTGATTAAGTCTGATTGGTATTCAGGAGGTTAAGGAAGAGAGGGTTAAAAGGGTAATTTAACTGTAAGAAGGAATGAAGTATTGACACATGGATGAACTGTAAGAAGGAATGAAGTATTGACAACATGGATGAACCTTGAAGACTTTATGTTGAGTGAAGTAAACCAGTCACTAAAGGACAAAAATTGCATGATCTCACTGATATAAACTAAGGATATTGAGCAGACTCAAAGAGGTAGAGTCTGGAAGATAGGTTACTAGGAGATAGAAAGGGTGTAAAGAGTGGTAAGCTGATGTTCAAACTGAGTGGTATCTATGATAAGGTGGATGGTGGCAGTTTGGAGGTAGACGGGAGTGAGGTGGTACAGCGATATGAGTGCAATTGATGGTGCTGGAGTGGGAGTGGGAGTGGGAATGGGGGGGTAGGTTGCATAACCCATGGAACTCGGGACGGGCTGGATGAAGGAACAGGTGAATGTGTAGTTTGGTGAACTCTGGGGAGTCCGAAGATTGGTGGTTGAAATTACAATGGTGGGAGTGTTCTTGTGTTATCTATGGCAGGGGAGTGTTATCAGTGCAGGGGATCAAAGGTAGGGGGATTTGTGGGGAGGGGTGCACCTGGGGCATGCCTCTATGGAATATGAGTGTGTTTGTGTTGTCATAGAGTGTTTTCTCAGTGGGTGGAGACCCACACAATAACCAATAAAATATTAAACTCCCATGCTGGGAAATATTGCTACTTTCTCAAATAGAGAGGCAAAAACCTCTGTAGTATATAGACAGTGCCTAATAAAAGGAAACAAACCAATATGCCAAGCCTTCTATATTAATGCTTGTGCTTACGAACCCTATTCTTGCAAAAGTGAAATTTAGCCTAACAACTAATGCCTAAGAGTTATCTCATGAAAACTTCCTTGTTACTCAAATGTGG
>PVKH010028820.1:0-12769 GCA_004027955.1 Chaetophractus vellerosus | reverse complement strand
TGTGTAACATTAATGTAATTTATGTATCCTAAAATATATATATAGAGATAAATAAAAATAAAATAAAATAATAAAAGAAAGGGCCTGGCAGATTGACCTTAGAATTGATAAAAAAACAAGAAGCCTGATTGTTCTGATGAGAGATATTCTCCTGATTCATATGTTTAGGCCATGAAACCAGTCTGAGGGAATTAACCATTGTAAATTATCATTAAGTGTTTGAAACACTTTTTTGCTGAAAAAAAAAGTTGTATTAGCGAAAGTTGATGTCCCATGCATTGCTGGAGAATCAGTACTTCTCCCTGTAAATGGAAGCTGAAGGCTCCTGGGAGATGAGTATTGACTTGTTCCCAAGAAAGTTGGGAGCCATATTCCAAGGCAAAGGGGTGACACTAATTTTTACATGTTCCCAATTGAATGCAAATCTGTCTGGTAAGCAGAGCTTGTTGTTTTTCACCTATCCAAAGAATAGATGCTTCTAAATCATGACTTTTGGTAAGAATATTATTACTGGTATGAGTTTGTGTTAAAAGTTCATCAATGACATTGGTCATAATTTGATTAACTGCATGAGCAGTTTGAACAGATTCTGTTAAGGCAATTGCCATAGTGATGTCAGTGGCAGTTATGATAATGTCTGAAATAATGAAAGTAGTAAGCATACTAACAAATATTTTAGGTTTAATTGTTTAAGACTTCCCCAAGTTACTCCCTGAGTTTGGATAATGTTACAGCATGATTGCTTCTGGGAGTTCCTTTTTTCCTCCATTGTTATCTTCTCCATCTGTGGTATTGGGTTGAATGGGTGATCTTTCCAGCTCATGGTTTAGCTTCAAGTTTTTTGCTGGCAGCCACCAGGGGCCTGTTGGAGTAAGCACACAAGCATACCCTCGCCCCCATGCTATGAGGTCACAGGGTCCTTTCTAAGATCCATCTCCTAACATTTCTTTGTACAGAATTTTATCTTGTAGTTGATGACTCTCCTTATGAGGGGAGAAAAATGTTTCTCAGCTGTTTAGAGACTGTTTTTGTACAATTTTAAAAATTTAAAGTATATTGTGCTATGTTTATTGTATTTCTAGAGGAAATATATACTCCCCCTTTTTTGTTTCTTTGTTTTAGATAATCTGACATATTCTAAATATTTTCAAGGCTGAGATAATTGGATTTTATTAGGGGTTATTTGGAAACTGGCTTGGGTAACAGAATTTTGGAGATGTTTATAGAGTTGTGTTGAAAGTGTTTTTGAGGGGGCTGCAAAGAGGATGTTAGTCATGTAACAATAAATACAATGCTTGTGGGAAGGCAGAACGAGTAGAGTAAAAAGCCTGAAAGACATAATATTGACATATGGTTGGGCTATTGAGCATTTCTTGTGGCAGGAACTTTTATTGATACTTAGTGAGTGAAATTTTGTTAAAAATTGAAAGAATATCAAATAAGTGAAAGATTGTTTATAAACAGGGGTTTAACCGTTATATTTCAATCTTTTATGATATGTATACATACATTATATGCTCATTAAACTGGGGGACGCACTGATATACCTGGCTCGCTTTTGGCCAGAGTGCCAGCTGGATACAAGATAAATGCTAATATATATATTTAGTTTAATAAGTTTATATTGATAATTAGATTGAGAAACAAGAAAAATATGATAAATTAAAAGACTAATTTAATATTTACAAGAGTTACAGAATGATAGATAAATAGAACAGTTTTACACATAAACTTACTAACATTTTGCTTTCGGTTAGGAAGTTTTGAATTAGTACTTGATACCAGAGTTTTGGCTGCAAACACTTGTGTAGAGTACCTTCTCTTAGGGTGGGACTTTAACTGGCTTGACTAGGGACTATCTTTTTTACTGCATTCATGATTAATGAATTTGATACTATAGATGTTAACTTGTAAGCACTGTGTTAATTCTTGAGGAAGTGGCCAGCCTCCTCAGGAAGGAACACAACACTTTCTGGAATGCACTTTATCTGTTTTTATTTGTTATAAAACATCCCTGTTGTGCTCGCTGTTCTAGTTTTTATTATTTTTCTTGAAATGTGAAAAGTGCTGATGAGCAAGGCACTGGTTTGTTGATTAACAATGTTTTCTGCATGATGTTTCACTTTTAGGTTTGAATAATACCCACTAATTTTTTTCCTAATACATTTGGTTTTAGGATTGTTTAAACTCAAAAGAAGAGTTTTACATATACATTCAATAATATATATTTATGTATAACTTATAAGTTATCAAATTACTTAAGTACATAATGCATTGTATTATCAAAGTTTTGATTAATGTTTAAGCATCTTATATGTAATTCATAATTATGGTAGATATATAATAAGACTTTTAACTAGTAGCCACACAATGAATAAACGTTTAATTCTTATAGGTTAAGATTCCTAACCGGTGAGGTTATATAGGTTAATAGCATGAATAAAATGACTTTATTTTCTCTATTCTGTATAGCTTGAGGCATAAGCAACAACAGATTATTATTATTTTTCTATTTGGGCTGTGGTTCAGCACATTAACTTGTAATCTTATTACCCGCATTGGTTTTGCTGTTAGCATTTTAATTGGAACTGGGGCTGTGATTTACAGTGTTGAATTTAAACTTTGTTTATAGTTGGCTTTCTTATAGGAAGGGGAATGCAGGCTGGTTTGACTTAAGGGGATATTAAAGAAAGCTTTAGCAACGTTCAAAACAACGTGATAGTGACATAACTAGATATTAATTTTTTGCAACAGACTAACAATATTTGGGACTGCTGCATACTGCAGTGGTGTTATTTTAATTTGCTATAATTTACTGTTATGCACTACCCCTGGCAGCCTCTAATGGCTGCTTTCTTTCTGCAGCTATAGAACTGCTTCTCTTACAGAGGTGGGGTAAATCAGATGAATATGAGTTAAAGCATCTGCCTCTTGATTTTTAGGTGGAGAGGTTGTTTCTGTGACACATAAACATTGTTAAATTTTAGAAATTTTATACGCTTTTAAAGTATTTATAAGAACATTTTATTCATATAACTTTAATTAACAGAGGGTTAAAGAATACCTTTTAAATTTAGAACAATTTCAAACACTTTCCCTTTAGGCCATAGCATATTAAATAAATTCAATTATTTTATTACTTTACCTTTTTCATGGTGAAAGAGCAAATATTTTTATAATAGTTTGAAATAAAAAGCTACTTTTTAGGATTTGACTTTGAGAAAGCAGATTTGAACATTAGGTTGTTTTAAAAGTGATAAGACTTGTTTCTCCAAAGAAATGATAAAGTTAAAGTACTTGAAGCTTTTGATAAAACAGACCTTTTTTTCTGTATACTGATTATTCAGGGAAAAACTCTTGATAAACTTCTACTAAAACAGACCATCAACTTAAGAAACTTTGAGAAAGAACAAAGCTTTTAAAACTTTATAGATAAACCTATCAAATCCTACTTAACTTTGACCACAAAATTCTTTTTTTGCACACCTTCTGCACTTTCTGTATTCATTCAGGTTTTGTCCCACATTTTACCTTTTTTTTAAAATAACCAGTCATTTTATCTTAGAACAAAATTATTTTCTTTTTCTTTAATAATAAAAACACCTCCTATATACCTTCTATACATAAGTTACCAAAATGATTTGGGAAACTGTTTCAAAGCACACATTTTACAACATACAATTACTATCAACACTAAACAAGTTTCTCAAAATAATGATTCAATTTGGTTATAACTATTTTTATTATCCATATTTATTTATTAATATAAGTGCTTATTTAAGTTTTGGCCAATTGAATAGAGCTCTTTTAATAATTTTTCATTTATCAATTTAATATTACCATCCAGAGGTATCAAAATATACACTGACACTGAACAAAGAGACAAACACAAAATGAGTTACAATACATCAATAAAACATACATCTTTGATTTTACTGCTTTTGAGAATTTTTCTGGAAACTGTGTTGCCAAGTTTTTCCTACTCTTCCAGGGGTTTAATTTCATTAGTACCCACCAGCCCACAGTCACATTTTCATATAGGCAGTTGGTGGTTTACAGAGGAGCTGCTGGAATGTTTTCCTTATCTTAGTTAGTCTTTGGCAGAATGTTTCCTTACAACCATGATCTCAATGATAAGGGCTTCATTCAGCACGTCTGCTTATTAAGTGCAGCCTTTTTGATATTCTAGTTGCCAAACACTAAAGTGATCTGTGGCAACAATAGTTTTTATAAGAACTTTCCAATACCAGTGGCACATTTGATAGCCATTAGCAATGAAGTCTAAAATCCCCTTAGTAAAGGAACTGTGATGTTCATTTTCCTTAATACTTCTCCTCAGCTCTTTTAAGACTGTATAGGGAAGTGATTTATGCTGTGGCTGTCCATTTTGGAGAGTTGCTGGGAAAGTGTAGCATTCTCCAACCATGAGGGTTTCTTTTGAATATTTTTTCATAGCAGGGCTAGGTGTCTGAGTTTCAAAGAAGACTGAAGATGGAGGAGGAGGAAGCAGGAGTAAAGTTTCTTCTTCCTTAGAAATTGTGGAACTTTTAAGAGGAGCTGGGGAGGAGGCAGAGGGGGAGGAGGAAGTGGGGCTTCCTTTTTGTCTAAAGCTATAGGACTTTTGGGTGGGGACTCCTGGCGGAGCAGTAGGCTAGGAAGGGGTGTAAAGCGGGAATAAAGCTGTTTTCACTAGGCTCCAGGTTATAAGAGCAGAGGCGGGAATTTTCTCTTTAGATTTTTTTCCTACCTGCTCCCATAGTTCTAAGTCTAACGTTCCTCTGTCGGGAAACCATGGGCAGAAATTTCGGACTAAACTTAATAAAACAAAAAGCTGAGTTTCTTTTACCGTATGGTTAGCTGCCTTTAGTAACTGCTGAATGATTTTAATAAAAACCCTTTGCTCTTTCGAGAGTCCTGAGCCCATGATGAAATAGATACTTCCCCAGATTGAATTCTTGACATGTAGGCAAATGTCCAAAGTAGACTTTGCTGTTCCCTTACATTGGGATGATGAGTAATCCAGATAAATTCATCCTGTTGACATGCCAATTGCCCTGCTGGTTCAAATCTCTTCCGGTAACCACTTGCAGGAATCCGTCCTGCAAAGTCTTGTGGGAGTCTGTCCAGCAGAGTCCGCAAAGGTGCAATGAAATTACTCTTAACGTGGAGGTTGAGATAGGTCAGGTAGAGAGCAGCTGAAGAAGCTATTCTCTCGAGCAGATCCCCAACACCGTTTTTATTCTCTTTTTCACACAGCAAAAGGTTAAGGTGTATGTGCAGGGGAGCAGGCAGCTATCATGCACGTGAGGGTCATAAATAACAACATAAGAATTTCAGGTTGATAATGGGATAGCAAGAGTGCAGAAACATTTTGTGATATACATAGGAGATAAGGTGGTGGCAAAAGTCTAAGATAAACTGATTAACAGAGGAAGGAAATTGAACTGATAGTGGAGAATTCTCTGTGTGGGCAGAGAAACAGGCCTCCAAACTATTTCTTAGATGTAAAGATCTGAGGTTTCCCACACAAGTATTCAACCGCTAATAACAGAAATGCAATATATTTTAGCAAACCTAAGATATGACCCTGACACAATCCACTATACAATTATCATTATTGTAATCATAGACTTTATAGGCAATATGTGCATCTTATATATGCTAAAGGTTTGGAGAATTCCAGAAGAGTGCTTGGGCTAAATTTTGTTCCACTTTCTATCTTCAATTTTGGATTTTCCTTGCTCATCATTAAAATGACAAAAGGAAGGATTCTTAAGGTTGGGAGGCACAGGAGTTCTGATCAGAGTGGTGGGAGATTCTGGGCACCCTCATTATTTATTCAGAAAATCTGCCCCCAAAAAGTAGGGTTAATATTGCTCTAAAATATAATAAATATTTTAAATACGTCTGTAATAGTGTCATACAGGTCTCAAAAGTATCAAGAAGATACACAAGGAAATTATCTGGCTACCTGAAAAAGAAAAACTATCTTTAAAGAAAATGCACAACCACTATGTCAGTAGATCATCAAAAACCACTTGATATGCAAGGATGCATGATAATGCAACACTTAGTCAGTGGAAAACATTCCACAGTAAACAATTATGACAACACAGATTTGGCACAAATTGACACACTAAAGTGTTATTACAAATATATTTTAAAATATAGATTATTACATTGTCATAAAATATGAATATTAGGAAAATAGCAAAAAAATGGAAACCATCCATAGAAAGTAATGAAATGTAATTTCCAGCTCAAAAATGTATAATAATTAAATAAGCAATTAGATAAAATTCATGATGCCAAAAGAAAGATTCAGTGTACTTCAAACATAGATCAATAGATCTCTCTCCTTGTCCTTTGCATTCAATAGGAGAGAGGCATGGAAAGGATTCATCCTCAGAATTGCCAAAGGAACCACTCCACTGGCACATTGATTTCAGATTTCTGGTCTGTAGAATGCTAAGAGAATACATTTCTCTTGTTTTAAGACACCAAGTTTGTAGTAATTTTTATAAGTCCAGGGAAACTAATGCATCATCCATGAATAATTTCCATGGAAAAGTTTTGTTTTATTGTAACTGGTTGGGATAGGGAAGGTAAAGGGACAATGCCATTTCATTTCTATGGGTGTCAGATGACCACGTTACACAAAGACTTCCAAAGGCTAATGTCTGGGAACACTATACAATGATATCAAGAAAATGGTTATTCCACAAAGCAGCTGGAATCCTAAATTACTGAATAGTATTGTCTAGCCATGTTCCCAGCCACTGAGTTTGAAATGTAAGTAGGAAAATGTCATTTTGTTTGGAGAGTAAAGTGGAGAATAATACTGTGACTTTAACCGACATATGCTATGCTACTATTCCATAGCCATGTTTTACAGCAAACACATTTGTGAGTTTATTGTTAGAATTAAAATGAAAGCCATTTATTCAGAAAACAATAGCCAGGACCAGAAAATATTTTGTGAGGTTGATTTGAATCTCCTAATTGAATATTAACTGTGTCAACTGATTTTATAGAAAAATAAATCTCCATGTGACAGAGGCAGAGATCAAGGTATACCACAAATCAAGGAACATCATGTATTGCGAGCAACCACTGGAATCCAGGGGAGAGACATAGAATGGATCCCTGCCTTTAGAAGGAAACCTGGCCTGACTGACACCTTGATTTTAGACTTCTAACTTCCAGAACCACCAGGTAATAAATTTTCTTGTTTAAACCTGTTGGCCTGTGGTATTTTGTTACTGCACCCCTGATGAACTAAGACAGACATGAATTATGCACAAGGCTTAAAGATAAATATATTTTGGGGGTGATACGGAGCACATGCTAATGTGGCAAGAAAGGGCTTGGGAGCTCTGTTTTAGATTTCAGAATTCTTTCTGACTCTCCTGTGCCTCTTGGTTATTAGCATCCTTGAAATTACTAGTGTAAGTTGTCACCATATAACATTTATGACTCACTGATTATAAATTTGATCTTTTTTTAAAATTCTAAACAATAACTGAATAAAGAAGAAATATTTTACAGTATGAATAGATGCAGAAAATGCCTCTGATCAATTTCCATATGTTTTAATGATAAACAGTTCTACCATACCAGGAATAGAAGTGAACTTTCTTGATCTATAAGGATATCTACAAAACTCTACAACCAACACTATGCTTAATGATGGAATATTGTACACATTATCTGGAGTTCAAGTAAAACAAAAATGTTTATTACCACTACGTGTTATCAATATTCACTGTAGTCTAGACAATGCAAAAAGGCTAGTGCAAAAAGAAAAAGAAAATATATAAAAATTGGGAAGGAAAAATTAAAATAATTATTCTTCCCTGATGACATAAATATGCAGAAAATATAAAACCTAACACAACTCTAATAAAATTAATATAATAAAATTTTAATATTGCTTGATAAAAATCAATTTTAACCCTAATATCAAGTAAAAGTAAAAAATGAAATTTATAAAGTAATACCATTTTTATATACGATCAAAATATTATTATGCATGAATAATTCAAACAAAAGTTGTAAAATATCTCTACATGGAAAACTATAAAATATTGTTTAAAGAAATCAAAGAAGAAATAGATATATCATTTGTATAGAATGTAAAATTTTATGTTATTAAGATATCGAATCCAAATTGAACTATTGATTCAATAAAATCCAAATCAAACTCATATATTGTAATTTTGCAATATGAAAATTTGATCATAAATTTTTATAAAAATGCAAATTAACTAGAATTATCGAGACTTTCAAATAAAGAAAGCAAAAGGATTTATAATCTCAGATTTCAATAATTAATATAAAACTCCAACAAATAAAATAGTTGATATTGGTACAAGATAAATATGCCCATGGAACAGAATAGAACACAGCAATAGATTGATAAATGTAAGTACTCCATTTACAACAACAGGGAGATTGCATTCTATGCCAGGGCATCTAGATATTTTTGTGGGGGAAAAAATGAACTCTGAGCCTTACTTCATACAATACACAGTAATTTGACATGACTAACAAATCTAAATCCAGAAACTAAAATAATAAAATTTCTAAAAGAATATATAGGGAATGCACTTGTGGTATAATATGATTTTTATGACAAAAATGCATTAAACATAAAAGAAAAAGTTGCTACAATTAATGATAGTAAAATTTAAACCTTACTTAAAGTAATATGATTAAGAAAATGATTAATTAAGCCACATAGTTAATTTCCTCTCCAGAATATATAAAGAATTTCAAGAATTCAAAAACAATTAAATAAGGGAAAGAAATATAATTTAAAAGTAACAAAACACTTGAACAGGCATTTACAAAAGGTTCACAACATCATTACTCATCAAGGGATATGAATTAAAGCTATGGTGATAAACAACTACAAACCCTTAAGAATGGAAGTTTTTTTTTTGTTTTTTTTTTCCTAATGACAATCCCAGGCTTGGTGAGGAGATGAAGAAACTGCCTCTCTGATTACCTGCTGATAGAAGTGGAAATGTTTTTGATTGATTTCTTTGCAGAGGAGGGCTGTGTGCTTAAGGAAATTAAATATATGTTTATCATAAAGCTCCAGTTTTCAACGCATAGTTTAATTCCAAGGCAAAAAAACATTCGCACATACATTCACAAAACATCATGTACAAGAATGTTCTTAACAGTGTAATTCAAATTAGCAACACAAAAAAATAGAAACAACAAAAAAGCAACAAATTTAAAATGAATAAAAATATATGCGCATGCAATGGAAAGCTAGGCATTAATTAAAAAGAGTCCAGAAGCAAACGAGTGCTTATTGTGGGACATGAATTATGTGAAGTGAAAAAAGGTAAGTAAAATAGTGGGTATTTCTGTGGAGAGTGGCACATATGAAAGAGGAACAGTGAAAACTTTTGAGGTGAGTAAAATGTTTTATATCTTGATTTGGATAGTCAATATTATGCCAGCATATACACACGTAAAATTCATTGAGATTTACACTTCTGTTTTGTAAACTCGGTGAAAACTGTAAATGTATAAAAAAAATTGACAAATTTACCTTTTCAATATCAATATAGTAACCAGGGATGCTTCAATCCAAAATATTCAAAACTGTTATACAAAAATCTATATAACTTTACTATGTTTTCATCAAAAATATATATCATTTTGACCCAGAAAATACACTCTAAATTATTCCAATGAGTATGAATCAGATTGCCTTTCCCAGAATATTTTTTGGATTATGAAAAATACAGGTAAATTCTATGTTTTAGGCATCTGTAAAACATTGAAAGATATTGAAGAGCAATTTTTAATACTAGTGGAAAATAAAAGCAGGGAATTATAACAACAGGAAATTAAAATGTGATAGAAAGTTAAGGATTATATTAATTAATTGCAGTAAATGATATATGATTACATGTAAAGTAATTTGCAATAGGTTTAACAGTTAAAGGACATTTGACAAGTTTTTATCCAATTATACAAATCATATTGCTATTATTCAAAGTTCTGTCTCGAAGGACACTATCTCCAAAGAAGCTTTGTTAGCAGGCTATTTTTCCCAAATTCATTAGTGACTTCCTAAAGAGTCACCAAGGACTCTTTTTCATATAATTGCATTTTTATCATATAAAGCAAATGTCAAGCTACATTTTTTCAATTCATTCCCTTCCCTGAGAAGTCAGAAGATCAATGCACATAAAACAGGAGAGGTATCCTGCCATTCCACCATCTTCATATGAATATATAGTTTTTTGCTTATTTTTAACAGGTTTTTACTAGTTACAGTCTGCATAATTGGTTGAAGATGGATATTTCTGAGAATTTTATGCATTCCAGAGTTTTCACGAATGTGGTTTTAGATTCACAATCACAAGTGACCAGATATTCATATGAAAATCTTCATCCCAACTATAATTTTCAATTTAGAAGTCACAAGATTTGATGTATGAAAATCTTCATCCCAACTATAATTTTCAATTTAGAAGTCACAAGATTTGATGTGTTTCAACAGAAAATATGATTGACAGACAAAACAGTAAGTGATATATTAGTCATTTTAATTATATCAACTTGCCTGAGAGTTTAGTCATAAAATTTGGAAATCTGGGAAACAAAACAAATTTTCAAGTATCTAACAAAATTCAAAATGTGAGTGATAATTTCTGTATTTGGTAAAGGATCTGTTTTTTTCACTTAGAATGTAGTTTCTTTGGACTTACAAATGCCATTCTCTTGGAAATTTTTATGCACAAGAATAGGTTGGCATTTAAGTGAAATAAAATGCGATAGGTATACAGAATTATGTTATCTATATTAGCAACCTCACATAAAAAGATCTATATATGCATATAATTAAATGAGCATACCTCTCCATCTCCCAAAAAGTTACACTGAAGGCTCATAACCCCATTAAATATCATTGTCTTAATTTCAACATATATTTTGAAAGTAAAATAAACAGAAACCAATTAGTCACATTTCCCTGTGGGTCATCCTTTAAATCTTGTTGTGTTTTACATTCTGATATCTTGGAAAGAAAAAGACAAAAGTTTTTAGAGCATTGAATAAAGTCCAGAGTTGGTAGGGGTGAATAAATTTACGTGTCTCCTGAGAGATTAGAAGGAGGTTTGGAAGAAGGTAGGTAAGCAGCTAAAATATTTCTTCTACATCTCAAGTTGATCTAATATACTTATTGTTTTATCCCTAAATTTCCTGAGAGTTCTACTTCTGTCAGGCCAACCATGCGTGTGGGTCAGTTCTTCTGTATGTTTTAGACTATAACCCTGAGAAGGCCTTAATTGTAGTCGAACTCAGACAATAAGAGCTAACTATTCCCACATCAGTGAAAGAACACATCATTTTACACAGTAAAATGAGCCTACGTACAAATAAACTGGAGTCTCCATGGAAAACTTTTCATGATTCACTGATGAGGGAAAATTTAAAACCCAGAGACATTAATTTTAAAATGAAAATATTTGAGTCCTTAGTAGTGTAACTAACTAATTCTCAATGCCCAAAAACAATCTGTGGAAGAGCTATTAAAAAAACAGAATCCTAGAATCCACTCCCTCTGGTATTAATATAGATGCTCTGTGAGAGAGGTAAAGTATCATCCACAAAACTAAAATTTTTTACTGGAAGATCAGGCAAAGAGAAACCAGTTTATCATTCATTAACTGTGAAGCAGCTGATAAAATAAATAAAAGCAGAAAAATTGGTTCTCTTTATAAAGAAAAGCAAAATGAAAGCTCAACAACAGATTCAAACATCTAAAGAAATTTAAGTGAACAAAGTAGACATCAACACAATATGAATTTTAATTCCAAATTGAAAGTCAAGTAGTTTTGTAGGTGCACATGTGATGCATATGTTCATTTAGAAATATTTCCTATACATTGGCTATTTATCTAGGATTGTATTAGCTTTGCAGGCAATTAAGGTAAATAAACAAACACACATTTCAAGAATTTCACAAATTTGTAGTCTTCTGTAAATGCTCATATAGTAGCAAGTTTTGTTTTAAATGGGAATTCAGTGATGGGGATAAAAGATAAAACCAACAGACTGTTAGGAGGAGATTTTTCAGAGGGCTTGAAGTAGAAGTTTAAAAATCAGTGGATGCATAGATGTTACCCTGGTAATTTAAGGACAGAAAAAGATATTCTGTGGGCAGTGTTTACTAAAATAGCTGGCACATGGAATGTGCTCAGTAAATGTAGCCTATTAGTTTTATTTAAAGGAACAAATCGAAAGGAAGAGGTTCAGAGAAGGAGTAGACCTAGAGTTTCATTTGGGACATGGTGCATTTGACTCACATGAGATATGTCTCAATACATATGTCTGGTTGAACACATATATCTGAGAATCAAATAACATCATTAAAAATAAAAACACAAAATTAATAATTAACAACTGAAAGACAATTTTTTGAACCACAGAAATTGATGAAAATATATAGCCAGTGTTAGATTGCTGAAGAAAACAGTAGTAAATAACAAATAAAAAGGTAAAAGATAAAATATCATTTATATTTTGGAAACTAGTTTATCAAAGGACCTCCATGAAAGAATAACTGTAAGTATAGCATGATGTAAAATACTCTGTCTTGTGCACCACTCTGAAGTATCAGTGATGTCTTAGGGACAGAAAAATCTAAGGAGTCAGTTTTAGCAAGAAGGGGGCTGGGAAAGTTGTGCGTGTGTGTGTATGTGTGTGTGTGCAGGCATGTGTAGAATTTAGAGCTGCTCAT
>PVKH010028819.1:0-12767 GCA_004027955.1 Chaetophractus vellerosus | reverse complement strand
AGCTGTTGAATACATCATCGGTTCCTCTCAAACTCCATTGGTCAAAGCATCAAAGGGCAACACCCAACTTGCTTCAGAAGGTCTGGGAAAGGTAGAATTTACATGAGTGGACATGACCCTGGTTAAAATTGGTTTCTATTACTAAAAGAAAATAGGGAGAATTAAACTGGTAGATAACCAGCAATCTTTTGTTCATACACGGTGACCAAAAATAACCTAAAATATGACATTATTATCAATTAAGTAAAAGTTCTTAAATTTTGAGCAATTGACACAGAAAAACTCATATCTTTACCCAGCTGAAACCAAGTTTTGTTTTATTTACTCACATATATATATATATATTTTTTCACACTCATCTTTTCATATACTACTCAGTACCAGCTATGGTGTTTGGCAATATTAAGTACCGGATTCTAGGAAAAAATTGTGCAGCTCATGCATGTAAGACACTTACTGGGTAAGGAGTTGAAACAGCCAACATTAGCAATGTCTACTAACTTCTAGAACATTTCACAAATGAGGGTTATGAGAAAACTGACCTTAAACTCATATAACTTCTAAAGCCCTTAAGAATGAGACATATTCTCATGACAGATAACATCACTGTGGGAAACATAACAGATGAACTCTTAGATAAATACAGATGTAAAAAAATATGAAAGTTATTGGAAAACCAGCAGTAGAGGATGTGATTCCTGATAAAGGGGAAAACAATGGGGTGAGATGTACAAGTCCCTCCTATTTCTTTCTGGAGGAATTTAGCTGACACTGAAGAAGGGAGGTGGAACTGAAAAGCCTCACTAAGTTAGGAGAAAAGAGATTGTAATTCTGGGAAGCTTATCAGCTGAAATTTCTGTGACAGAGTAACAGAAAGGAGAGAACTGCGCAGGTACAGAGCTACTGGAAACTGAATAGTCTTTTGAGGTTTCAGCTGAGTGTAGGGTGAAATTCCATGAAGCTAAGGAAAGATCAATAGATGGAAAGAACTACTTCCAGGAAGCTATAATTTTAAGAGCCAAGAGTTTGTACAGGCTAATGTGACACAGAGTTCTGATCACCAGAGTGGAGAGACCATGCTGAAAACACAGAATAGATATTCCTCATTGAATACCTCATAGAGAACCCATCCAATAAAACTACATTTTAAGATGATGGTGAAACAAATTTCAGGATAAAGTCTACTCCAGACATATGCAAATATTGTTTTTTTTAAATAAGCATCAAAAAGATCAAACATCTGTAAATATGTTAATGCCAAAACAAAACTTAACACTTGCAAAGAAATGCAGCAAAGCTATATGCTCAGCAATGTCCAATAACTAATAAAAATATAGTAGACATGCAAAGGAAGAAGAAAATGTGACTCATATGCAAGAAAAATATCAATCAATAGAAAGACACACAAAATGTCAGAGGTGCTAATTCTGTAATTAGCAAACAAGAACTTTAAAATAGATATCATAAAGAGGTGTAAGGATTTAAGGGAAAATATGAACTCATGGACGTGCTTATCAGCAAAAAGACATACAGGGGAAAATTAAAGTAAAGTAAAAAGCTCTGTGGCATTGAAATAGAGCAATAAAAGTTACCCAAACTGAAGTTCATCAGGAAAAATGGTTGTAAAGGAAAAAAAAGGGAGAGGGGGGTTCTTTAGCCTGTGGGACAATATCAAACAGTGATACATGTCTGTAAGTGATTTACTAAGGGGAGCAGAAACCTACTGAAAAGTAATGGCCAAATATTTTTCCAAATTTGATGAAAAACATATACCCAATGATCCCACAAGCTCAGTGGCAAGATAAATCTGAAAAAAGGAAACCATCCCAAGACAGATCATAATTAAGCTGTTGAAACCCAATAATAAAGAGAAAATCTAAATGCAACTAGAGAAATAATTTTTTTAATACTAAACTATAAAAGACTTCTCATTAGAATTCATGCAAGCCAGGAGACAATCTAATAACATTTGTACAGTGCTGAAAGAAACACACAAAAACAAAAAGACAAATTTGTTTACACAGAAGAAATATTCTTCAAAAATCAAGGCAAAATAAAAACACCTTTAGACAAACAGAAACTGAGAACACGTGTCAAGAGCAGACTTGAACAACAAGAAATATTAAAGGGTGTTTATTAAGCTAAGGGAACATTCAGAAATTCAGATCTACATGAAAGAATGAAGAGGATCAGGAATAGAAAAGACAAAAAGTCTTGTTTTCTTGATATCTAATCTCTTGAAAGATATATACATATTTAAACCAAAAATAAAACAGTACATTGTGAGCTTTATAATATATGTAGAAGTAAAATGTTTGACAATATTAGTAACAAGGATGGGAAGGGGTAAGATCAACATGTGCTGTTTTAAGGTTCTTACTTTGTATATGAAGTGGTAAACTACTATTTAAAGATAGATTGTGATAAATTAAAGTTACATATTGTAAACCTTAGTGCTTCACCTACAAAATTAAACAAAGAGGTGTAGCTAACATGCCAATAGTGGAGATAAAATGAAATACAAAAGAGCATGCCATGCAACAGAAGGCAGAAGATGAAGAAATGAACAAAGGTCAGATGAGATAATTGGAAAAGGAATTGCAAGATGGTACACTTAAACCCAGTGAGCATTAGCCCTATCTCAAATCCACACAATTTTCAAAGACCCTTCTTACTGAAAAGGAATGAAATAAGAAATTAAGGAGGAATATTGTTTTTTTGGACTTTACTTGTATGTAAAACTTTTGTACTTTAGACTTAAAGACACAGGGTAAAAATTTAATTTTGGATACTAATTATTTTGGACTAATTTCTTTGGAATTTTAGTCTTTAAAGTTTTATTACTCTCTGGATATTTAATAATTAGGGTATTTATACATTGAAACTTAAACATGTCTATGGTTTTGCTTTTGCATAACTGGTTTATCTTGATATCATCATTGAATCTAACTGCAGGGGCTCTGATGAGCTTTAATAAATAGTGTAACTGGCCACACTTTAGAATAGGAACTACTATAGAGAGAGAATTTTCAGTTGTTGGAGTTAATGTACTATTTTATCAGATTTCAGAGCCTCTAGAGACAAATATATAGTGTCCACCAGTAGTTCTTAGGAGTTACAAATGAGCAACAGTAATTGTTAAGGTAATGACTTGTCTAAAGTTAAATGCCCCTCAAAGCAACTCTGAGAAAAGAACTCCAGTGCAGGTAGTTGATGTGGGAGTTGATTCAACTTGGCACAAGTGGGCAATCAAGGAAAATAAGATAGGAATGGAAAAAAGTTAAAACATAGGGGGAAAAAAGGGAAAAGAAATGAGTGTATTCAATATCATGTTATCACTACGGGCAAAAAAGGAGCTCAATTCCAATGTGTACCCTCTGAGGAATCATGTGAAATGCATCTAAAATTTTCCTACTCAGTGAGTGGGAAGCTGTGTGTCTTACCCACTGATTTCCATCTCTCTTTACTATAGGGCTGTTCCTAGGGGCAGTAAATCTCTGACACATCTGGGAAGCCTTGAGAACATTTGACAAAACTTCCCATGCCAGATAAAATCCTCAGGAGGAGTGGCAGAGAGATAGGCTCTTGCCGTGGGACATTGTCAGGGAAAGTTCACCACTGCTGATGCTTGCCAAGAGCGGGGGAGGGGGACTGGAGTAATACAGCACTAATGTCTGTTGCAAGGCCACATAAGGGGGTCAGAATGACCTGATAACAAGGGTGATCTCACATCCTGAAGGATAGTCATTCCTCTAGATCACTGTAAATTTAAAGTTTAAAGTGAAAACTAAGAACAAAACATTGGAGAACATGGGGAAAAGGCACATACTCTGGCTTCTCATTTTTCTAGAGGATAAAATTGCTAGAAAAGTGCATCTCAAACTTCAGAGTTCATCAGAATCAACAGGAAGTTTTGTTAAAACATCGAGCATTGTTCCCCATGCCCAGGATTTCTGATTCAATAGGTATTTGTGGACCCCGAGATTTTGCCATTTCCAACAAGTTGCTAATGATTGTCCAGAAACAACAGTCTGAGAATCACTGAGCTAAAATAACACCAAGGTTTTTTCCTCTAATCCTTTTTTAACTCACAGGAGGAGGAGAGAGAAGGGACTGGGTTTCTTATCTATCCCTTTTTGGATCTTACTGCTTCAGAACTTATAATCCTGATCTGCACTTTGGCCACACGGAAAGCTTAACAACTCTGTCCTTGCACAAAGATTCCAGGGCTGCCTATGCCTGGTCAAAGTAGTTCGATTCTATAATGCAAGAATTAGAGCCCTTTTCTGCCCTGGACCTAAGCTACTTTTTCCTCAATAGCTTTATCAGTAATGAAGATGATGCTTTAATCTCCATATTTCTGACTCCAGAGTCTGTCTTGTAGATGTTTCCAAACTTTGAAGGAGAAAAATAAGGGTATTCTATATAGACATCCAATAAAACTAACAATTTTCATGTAGAAGTTTCTGACATGAAGAGATGAAAATAAGTCCACTCAATATTATGTAAGAGGGCTTAAATAATATGAAAGAGAGAAGCAATAACCTACATATGGCTCTATTGTGAGCATGGACAAGATTTCAGCCCCGAGGGTAGTGTAAACACTGAATGACTTTTGAAAATTTCAGACATTCTGTATCATGCGCTTAAGATCAAGAGACGATTTGCTTTAGGAAAAAGGAAAATAAAAAGCATGAAACAAATTCCACTGGTAGTCAAGCTGCTTTGATTTATACATAATGTTTCTTCAGACAAGGACACAGAAACACCCTCATATTTCAATAATCTAATTTTACATTGTTTGAAAAGTAACAGGGCTGTTGATGGACTTTAATTCAGCTTGCACCCTGGGATATTTAAAGAGACTTCACTTCAAAAGGTCTCTTCCACAGATTCAAATGACTTGTGATATTTTCTCGGCTTTTTATGCTGATCAATAATTTTATGTTTTATTACTAATTGTCAAATTGTTAAGATAAATATTTTTAAATCCACAAGAAAGCTGATTTTCGAAACGTCATTTAGCCTTTCCAAAAATTGAAAATAAGTTAAACTAGTTTTGAAGATTTAATGGGTCCAGAAATATATTATTTAGCTACCTAATTTACATTTTCTTGCATTTTCATTGCATTTTTCCTTTGTCACTCATCTTTCTCAACTATTCTTTTGTTATTGGCCTATATGAATAACCTGAGTAATTTCAAGTTTATGTTATTATGCCAAAACCAAAGCCCATAAAGCCAAAGGAAAGAAAAAAAACAGAAAAAGAACAGTATAGAGATCAATTGTAAGGCTGCTGTTTCATACCTAATCCTACAATGTCTAGATACATTATTAGTAAGTGCCATGCTTCTATTGCTGTTTTGCAAATGTTTTGACCTGTCAGACACTTTTGTGACCATGTTACCCAACCAGAATTTATTTTCCCCTTCTTTCTAATTAATTGAGCCTCAATATTGTTGTGGGTGGTGATATAATAAGATAACAGAAACAAGTTTTGTAATGTCTTTGCATTTATGGAGAGTCGACGGAAGTTCTTGTTGGTGCTTTCATTAAAGATCGCATCAGTTGCCATTTTTCCTTCCTGTCATTTTATTTCATTAGCTATTTTAAACCATGGGGGTGACATGGAGAAAGGCAACCACGGGCCAACCAGGGCTAGGGAGGTGTAAGATATAGATGATATTATGGCATTGCCATCCCTGAACTATCTCATTTGGGCTTTTTTATGTCTAAGACAGGAAAAACAAAACAAAACAAGAACAAACATCATTTTCTCTGAGCCCCTTTTATTTTGGGTTTCTGTAACCACTTATTCATACACATATAATACATTTTCTACTCTGATTTTTGGCTTCTTCAAATAGGTTTAAACTTTAAAAAATGATCCTTAAATTCTACCCATTGTCTTCTTTTATAGATAAAAATGAAATAGAACATGCTTTATGATCAAGGATGGCTGATTTGATAAACTGGTACTATTCTATAATTCGTTTCTCCTTTTGGCTAAAGCAAGAACAGGTAACTTAGATTTAAAAGAACAGCTGCGGGGCCAGCTGTAGCCCAGTGGATAGGGCGCTGGTACACCACATGGGAGGCCCCAGGTTTGGTTCCTGGGGGCCACTCCAAGCGGGGCAAGCCACCGTGGGTGGGGCAGAGCTGCCGTGGGCAGGGCAAAAAGCCACTACGGGCAGGGCAAAGTTGCCACGGGCAAGGCAAGTCGCCCACAAGCAGAATGAAGCTGCCTGCAAGCAGAGCAGAGTCGCCCGCCAGCAGGGCAAGCTGCCCACAAGTGGGCAAGGCTGCCACTCACCGGTGAGCTGACTCAGCCATCCCTGCAATGGGGGGAGACAAAGCAGACACAGAAGGATGCAAATATGAACACAGCAAGAACAAGCAGAAGGGGGGGGATATATAAAATAAAATAAAATAAGAACAGCTGCTTCGACTAATCTTTAAGAAACCCTTAGTAATCAATAAGATCCCTTCCATTAACTTGACCTAATTAAAAAAATTTCTTATATATAGAAATGACCAGAAACCTTGAGAAATGATTTGCATTAAAGTATTGTGTATCTTTCCCTGTAGCTCCTCTTGTAGTAATATTTGACCACTTTAGGAACCAGTAAATTTTTCATGTCATATTACACTTCTCATGGACTTACTTCTCTCCTAAACTAGCACTTATTCTATGGCCCATCATTATAATCACTCCCTTGTATACTTATACAGTTTCCTTTCCCCTGTATTTCTCTTAATCACTTACATGCTAAACAAAACTGTGTAAATCCAAACTGCTTTTTAGTTTCTGAAAACAGAATTTCACAATCTATTGCTACTGAAAGGAAATGATTAATATACTGAATAATGTTACTGATAGTTCTCTCTAAATTTAATATCACCTCAAGTGTTCACAATATGATGCCCAATAGACCAACTCCAGTTTGCTATTTCAATCACCCTTCTGCCCTGCAAGATTATCTGAAATCTCCTTTATTCTTCAAACCACTAAAGCTCCCCAAAACGCCTCACTTTCAATGGTTGGCATTCCTAATTTCACTGAAAAATCCAAGCAATGTACAGAGGATTTCCTCATGCTCCCACTCCTAGCACTTTATCTTCCTTATTCCAACAAAAGGTGAGCTACTCATCTTTCAAAGACTCATACCTTCATTTGTGTATTAGACCACAAAAACTATTTAAACATTGTACTCCTGAAATTATTCCATTTTTTTCTCAGATGGCTTGCTTTTCATCTTTCCTGGATTAGTCACATCAGCATAAAAGATTCTCATTAAATCTGCAATTTGTATAGAATTCTTCCCCTTGACCCCACATCATTCTCTGGCTTCCACTGAGTTCTCTGATCACCTTTCAGCTAATATTCTCCTTGAAGTAGTTTTCAGTGACAGTGTTCTTTATTCCTTTACCTTCCATTCTCTGTTGAGCTGAAGTCAATCATAATTTTATCCCTAATACTTGATAAAAACTTGTCTGGTTATGGTCACCTATTACATCCAAGAACCAAACTCGGATGCTCAGATTGCCCTCTCAAATTGATTGTCCTCTCAGCAGTGATAATTCTACTATCCTTTCCCCCAAACCCCTTTCTTTCCTGAAAACTTTTATTCCAAGGAATTCAAAGCAGTTTACATTTTGTAGTGGGAAACAGATTGATTTCACTCCCTATAAGATATTGGTACAGGGATCTTTGCTCTTAGAAAAGGGAAAGTATTAGAGCCCTACAAGGTGATCACTGCTAATATTGTACTGCCCTTGATTAATTCATAATATTAAACTTGGTACAGAGATGCTCTCTTTCTGAGACCACATTATTCCTTTATTCTCATCTTTCTTCTTCAACAACTCTGAGATCAGAAAGTACCCAGTCCATGCACAGCAGAGGATGAAATAGGGAGAAGGTGAATTTCCCTAAACTGTTATGGGCACATCTTGCAACATAAAAGCCTACAGTTTAGCTCAAAGTCTTATTTTTGGGTTTCCCAACTGGAGTGTGGTACATAAGTGAGTTATGTAAGAAATCTGCATCATTCATCAAAGAGGAGAGGACAATCCTGAAGGGCATAGCCATTTAGAGTGGTTCTTACACAATACCTGTATCACAATACCTGGGAAACTTGTCAAAATGCAGATTTCAATCCAACTTCCAGAGAGTGCTGGTGAAGCACACAGTGCTGCATTTTTCATAAGTTTTTCATGTGATTCTGATGCAGGTAAAACATTTAGTTCCTAACAGTGCAAAATACAGTATTTGTCCTTGTGTGCCTAGCTGCCATCAGGGTTTGCACCAGAACCCCAGGTCTAGATCTGCTTCTTCTAATTGTCATCCACAGCCAAACTATGGCTCTCAATCATTTCAATCTTCTTGCAACATTGTCTTAATTGATTTATGGAACACACACTCCCCATCAAAGGGTATTCATTCTCTTCTTCTTTTGCCCTCCTTTGATTATTAGCCTCAGTTCCAAAGCTCATTTCTCTAACTTTATATCCATCTATATTCATTCATAAGGTCATCTTCTTAAGCTTAGATTCATGGCTTTAAAAGTAGTATATATATATAGTATATATATATATATATATATTATTGAAATACATAAGTTTGGGTAGCTATTCTCTTCTGACCTCCAAACTTACAGATTCAGTTACATAGCTGTCCTTTCCATCTGGATAATTACATGGAAAGGAACATGTAAACAACAACATTTCAAACTCACCTATCTCCAAACTTGCTCTTTCTCCATTGCACTAAATTGAAACACCATAAACCCTACTGCTTCCTCTGAAATCCTTATGCTCATTTTTTTCCTTCACCTTCTCTGACACTCACATGCCATTCATCTATGATACTGTCAGATCTACTTTCAAAAAATTCCAAATCTGACCACATCTTCATCTCTCAGCCATCAATACCACATTATAAGCCATCATTTCTCTCACCTAGACAACTTATATTTTAACAAATCTCAGTAGTTCCACTCATTTTAAAACAAATCAGAATGTTCTGATCTATATCCAAAACTCTTTGATGGCTTCCCATGACTCCCACAGGAGGACTCTAAATCTTTACCTGGACCTCCAGTGCTCTCTCTGATCTATGATTGGACCCAAGACTTGCTCTACAAGCTCACTTTCTACCATTCTTTGCTTAATTCAGGTCAATCACATGGGCCACCTTGCTGCTCTTACGAAAGCTAAGTAAATTTCTTCCTCCTTTATAAATCATAAAGCAGATGAACATATATGTCAGTATAAATTGTGGAAAATAATCTATTTTAATTAATGAATAATTTATGTAGCATTATTTTGATTCAGATAAATAGCTTAAATTTGAATTAAATCAGGAATTAAGCAAAACTTTGAGCATAGGGATGATATCAGGGTACTTGACCCACATTCATCATCATTAAATTTACCATTAAGAGTATAAAATGAGTATAAAATGAGTTTACATGGATAACTGTTTTCTAGATTATTGATATGATCAACTAAAGAGATGATTTGATTAAGCTTTTAATGGCTAAATTTGCCAGTTTATAAAATTTAAATGTTTGCCTAATTGTTGACACACTGAAACTGAAAGTTATTTAAATTGTCTATGCTTTAATTTTCCAGTTAAAATAGGTTATCATGTAATGTTACATGGTGAGAAAATGAGTACTAATTTATAGCATTTATTAACTTTGACACTACTTTTTAAATTGAAAATAAGTTTTATATTAACAGTAAGGCCGAAAACTGAAAAATTGAAACCCTGCCAAAACTGAAAAAAATCTAAGCCTCGCCTTACTAGTCAACTCTGGTGTTTTTTGAACATCTAGGGAACCATAAAACAATATTATCAAAATCACATTTCTTACCGTTCACTTGGAAGATGTGGGTCTGATAGACTTGTTCATAGCCATTTGCATAGCAGGTGTAATTCCCCATATGAGTTGTGGTAACCTTAGTAATATACAATGACCCGTCATCTCCAAAGTCCTACAGACAAAATAAAATAAAATAAATGCAATAAATGCTAAAATGCATTACATCAATTCACTTTTTATTAAGATATACTTGGAGCAAATAAAATCAGGTAAAATATAGTTTTAAAATTATTGAAAGATCACCATTAGGCCTAAAAATTTAGAGGACCTGTAATTACAAAGTTTTTTATGGTAATTTTATTTAAATTGTGTACTCTAACTCATAAATACATCTTTTTAGTATTAATTCTAATTATATGATTTGATATATTAAAAATTCAATGCCTATATATTTTCTCTACTTTGGTTTCAGATTAATAAAGCTAAAACATGATTTTTTATTTGAAGCCGAAACAAACAAAAAAAAACAGCTCTCAACTGCATTAATTGCACTTATAATTATCCATTAAATTAATTGTTATATCTTTTAAATTTATATTTACCTAGATAAAAGTATTAAGGTCATGTTGGCTAGTGGAAAAATCCATATCCATATCAATAGAAAAGTATTTTTTAATTCAGAAACAATCATTAATTAGAAAAAAATAATAATTCAAATTTCAGTCTGTGGGTGCAAGTGGATAATAATTTGGGGAGGAAAAGAACACAACTCTTACTGTATTTCAAAATCAAATCCAAAAAGCAACTGTGTAAAAGCAGTGTAAAAACATCAGAAAATCCTCTTTTCCATAAAGACACTGAACATAATGCCAAAAATGTTCAAAAACAACCTTTTAAGAACTCTGAAAATTAAACAGTCTTGAAACAATCCACACACACACATACACACAAAGTTACCTCTCAACAAAAACAGTGAGCTTTGTGGCATTTTAACTTGCTCTCTCCATATTCCTACCTACAGTAGTCTCAAAAATAAATAGCTTTTGAACTATGCTAGCTGTGAAAACTACTATCTGAGAAGTCACTGAAGGGGGCAGAACAGAGCTCTCCAAAGGTCCCTACTTTAGGGAATTGTCATTATTTGACATGTCCTGCAGTTCCCTAAAAATTTCCATTCTCAGGACTTTTCTTTGTCTGTACAAAACGTAAAGCTTGCTCTGTGTGATATCGAAAAGAATCAGCTGCAATTGTCTAACATCACAGCTTCCTTAGGCAGAAAATCTAGTTGGGAAAGACGAGAGGCTGACCACACCATAAGTGGCATTGAAATGTTCCACATATTCCTGGAATCTACAAAGACATGCACATGTATAGGACTGTGTGTGTGCTGAGAATAGACCTGAGACTCCTTAATCTCTTACCTCTGGCTGACCTTGAGGCTCTGTACAAGCAGAAAGTGAACACGAAGTTAGAGTTGTAGCAGCATGATGGGGTGTTGAATATGTGATCTCAAATAGAAATAGAGTACCTCAGAAACAGAGCAAACCCTTGGATACTAATTGACTCAAGATATTTAAGGAAATCTCCATCTAATTATTACCTTACCACTGAGCTAACTGAGCAAATATTTCAGTAACTGCAAGTGACAAAGAATACAAAGTTTACCGAATCACTCTAGGAAAAACATGAAGCAGTGATAATAATAAGCAAAGACAACAACAAACCCAGGGGTGGGACATTTGATTTTCACAGTTACCACATTATATCATTTAAGCTGTCCAATTCACACACACACACACACACACACACACAACCATACAAAGAAACAAGAGAGTATAGCCCATACACACACACACACACACACACACACACAGCAGTCAATAGAAGCTGTAGCTAAGTCCAGACATGGGCCTTACTAGACAAAATAATCTAAATCAGCTATATAAATATGTTCAAAAAGTAAAATGAATCTGTGCCTAAAGAATGAAGGGAAAGTAAGAGAATGTGAACATGATGTGTCACCAAATAGAAGATATAAAATAAAAAGATAGAAATATTATTTAAAAGAACTAAATAATATTCTTGAATTCAAAAGTACAATAACAGAAATGAAATTCACTACAGAGGCTCACCAACATTTTGAACTAGCAGAAAAAAGAATCCTTTAACTTGAAGATAGTTCAGTTGAGATTATCCTGTCTGATGAGGAGAAAGAAAAATAAATAGAATAAACAGGGTCTAAGAAATCTATGGGACATCATGAAGCAAACCAATATACATAACGATAGTTCCAGACAGAGAGGATAGAGAAAAAGAGGCAGAGAGAATATTTAAAGAAATAATGGCTCAATATATTTTAGATTTTTAAAGAAATGTTAATGTGTGCATATAAGAAGATCCACAAACTCCATGTATGATAAATACAAAGAGATCCATATCTACACATATAAAAGCTGAAAGTAAATGATACTAGTCAGTTATTCAAATTCACATGTAGAAATAAAGAGCACACAGGTAAAGGCAAACACATAGATAAAAATAAAAGAGAGTAAATACATTTTTGCTTGTCACATGTTTCTTCTTTTATTGACTTAAAAGACACTTGCATAAAGCAAGATTTTTTTAAAACGCTGTTGATTGCCTTATAATGTATTAAGATGTAATTTGTATGACTATAAAAGAGTACAAAAGAAGGGGAAAAGAAGTGGGGTAATGCTGGAGGAATTTTTTTAATAAGATTGATATAGGGCCCGGCTAGATAGCTCAGTGGATAAAGAGCTCGCTGGGAAACCACATGGGAGGCCCTGGGTTCGGTTCCCGGGGACCTCTCCTAGCGGGCAGACCGCCTTGAGAATGACAAGCCGCCATGGGCGGGCCGGAGCCGCCGTGGGCAGGGCAAAAAGCTGCCACGGACAGGCAAAAGCCGCCACGGGCAGG
>PVKH010028818.1:0-12758 GCA_004027955.1 Chaetophractus vellerosus | reverse complement strand
ACCTGCCCTGCCCGTGGCGGCTTTTGCCTGTCCGTGGCAGCTTTTTGCCCTGCCCACAGCGGCTCCGGCCCGCCCATGGCGGCTTGCCATTCTCAAGGCGGTCTGCCCGCTAGGAGAGGTCCCCGGGAACCGAACCCAGGGCCTCCCATGTGGTTTCCCAGCGAGCTCTTTATCCACTGAGCTATCTAGCCGGGCCCATAATTATGTTTTTTAAACAAATCAATTTTATCGATACATTATTAATAAAGCATACAATTCATCCAAAGTGTACAATCAATGGTCAGTCACATAGTTGTGTGTTCATTATAATTATGTTTTTAATTGAAAATTTTTAATTAAGGTTCTTGTAGAATCACATGCTGGAGAAATAATACAGAGATCCCATTTATAGTTTTCCCAGCGGTAATATTTTGCAAAACTCTAGAATCATGTCAGAGTGGGGCTATTGACATTGCTATGATCTACTCATGTTATTCAGATTTCCTCAGTTTTTCTTGCACGTATGTGTGTCTATGTGGGTGTGTTTACTTCTAAGCGATGTGACTAGCCGGTTAGGTTTGCACATCTATCATCGCAGGGAAGGTCCATTACAATTCCGTTGCCCTTCTGTAAATCCACCCACCTCCTTCCCTCCTCCACCACTAACCCCTGGCCACCACGGATCTGTCCTCCATTTCTAGACATTTGCCATTTCATTTTTTTAAATTTTTTTTAAAATTTTATTTATTTATTTTTTATTTATTACATATCCCCCCTTTCCGCTTGCTCTTGCTGTGCGTCCTTTCTTCTGTGTCTTTCTATGTCTGCTACTTGTCTCCCCCCATCTCTGCGGCGATGCACCGAGTCGGCCCTCCGCAGCGGCGGTTCGCTCTGTTCGTGGGTGGCTCCATTCCGTTTTCACGGGCAGCTCTGCTCCATGTTTTGCGGGCAGCAGTCCTCCATGTTTTTTGCGGGCTGCCTGGCTTCTGCGGCGGTTCGCAGGCGACAGCTCCGCTTTTTCACGGGTGACTTTGCCATGCCCATGGGGGCTCCGCCCTGCCCGTGGCGGCTTTTTGTCTTGCCCACGGCGGCTTGCTTTTCTCAAGGCCGTCTGCCTGCTCAGAGAGGTCCCCGGGAACCGAACACGGGGCCTCCCATGTGGTACTCCAGCGCGCTCTTATCCACTGAGCTATCTAGCCGGGCCCGACATTTGCCATTTCAAACGGCTTTGTAAATATAATCATCTGTACGAAAACCTTTTTTGATGGACTTTCTTTCTCAGCATAATTCTCTGGAGATTCATCCCGGTTGCAGGATGCATCAACAGCTCGTTCCTTCTTCGTTGTGTAGCATCCCCTTTTGTGGGTGAACTGCAACCCGTTGAGTCATCCGCCTGTTGAATGACATCTGGGCTGTTACGTTTTTGGCTGTTCTGAACAGTGCTTCTGTAAACATCCATATGCAGGGTTTTATGTGAAGGAAAGTTTTCATTACTCTGGGCTAAGTGCCCGAGTGCAATTATGGGATTGAGTTTGAAAACCTACCGTCTTCCCACTGTGTGAGTCATGACCCCTGGTGATAGCTTCCTGCTGGGAGAAATAAAGCTCGTGGGGATGGTTTCAATAATAGCCTGGCACAGACACATTTAGATAAGTGACTCAATCAGGTTAACCGACATCCCTCTTCCTGGTTCTTTTTTCTCCTTTAGCCTCGGTTTCTCTGCAGTGGCTTCACTGTTGCCAAAAAGCCGTTCATTCTTAGAACCTCCAGGTGTGCTGGCCTTCTCTTTCCCTTACTATGCTTTTCCCATATTCAAGCAGATGCTAAGGCCTTCTTGATTAAACCACTGTGGAAATTTTTATTGCCTTCTCCTCTTAATCCATAACTCTGCCAGCCGTAGTTCAGCCAACGCACTCTCTTCTCTGTATTATTAATATGGTGTCTTTACTGGAATCCCTGCCCTACAAGCCAAACCTTCCCTCTTCTGGCCATAGTTGGCTTTTATAGCCATAGACCCCAGTTCTCCTCTTCACGCTACAGTCATGCCCATCTCAGGGCCCTTGCACAAGCCTTGACCTGAGCCTTACCTTCTTCACACTCTTAACCCTTTCTCCTCCTGCAGATAGCATCTCAAATGTCATTGACTCACTGAGGTCCCCTTGGTCAGTGTTCTTCATGGACCCTGTACTTTTCTTTCTTTAGTACCTGTTTTAGTTTGCTAAAGGCTGTCAAGGCAATATAACAGAAATGGATTGGCTTTTACAATGGGGCTTTATTCATGTATAAGCTTACAGTTCTGAGGCCAGGAAAAAACTGTGCAAAGCAAGGCTTCATCAGGCAATGCTTTCTATGCCCCAGGACTGGTCCTGGATTCCTTTCTCATATGGCAAGGCAGGTCGTGAGGCACATGGTGGCCTCCACTCATCTCTCCCGTCTCTTCCAGACCTCATTGCTTTCAGCTTCTTGGTTTCAGTGTCTTCCTCTCAGCTTCTGTGTTCCATTGGTTTCAGCTTTTGGCTCCTGGGACCTTCTCTCTCGGTGTCTGGGTGTTTCTGTTTCTCCAACTTTGTTTCTCATATATTCATCCTTTTTATAAAGGATTAAGACACACCTCCGGCTATGCCTTACTGAATTAATTTAATCAAATAGACCTTACCTAATCTAATCTAATCAAATGTCCCACCTGCAATAGGTTCACACTCACAGGAATGGAGCAATTTAAGAACATAATTTTCTGGGGTCCACAAAACACTTGAACTATCACAGTACTTGGATAAAACCTAATGCCCAACATGGTTCAGTCTGGCCAGAGAGTCATCTTCAAAGGAAGAGCAGCTGACTAAAAAATATATTATCTAAATCAATTTAAATCTTAGCGTTGCCTCTTGAGAACAAAAAATCCAAGAGTGAGTATGGAGGGTTGGTTTAATGTTCAATAAAACTTTTAAAAATATCTTTAAACTTTTACCTCATGCTCAGTATGGCTCACAAATTTGACTATGACTCTGTGAGGGGAATCCTTTCCATTTTTTGAAATGTTTGGACACATAATGCCAAAGACCCTTTGTCTCTACTCTCCTCCTTCTCTCTAGATAATTTACTCACCAGGGAGCCAATTCCTCAGCCTACTCTATCCTCTGAGCTTCACTGCTTTGCAGACCCTCCCCAAACTGTACAGCCCCCCAGGAGAGTATAGTTTCACTTTAGGTTTTCTCTGGGTAAAATTAGCTTATTATCCCTGATTTTGGTGAATAATTATTACATTGTGAATTTTGTATGATTGTTTGATGAATGCCTTCCCTCTAAAGTTTGAGTTCTCTGAGTGCAGGGATTATGATGTTTGGTTTCCTCTCTACTATAGCCCCTAGTAAGTGACCCCCAGCCTTAGCCTTTCCACTCATGGTATTAAATTAGGAGGGTCCTTGAGGCAGATTTTTGTGTGACCCACCTACTACACATTAGCCCAAAGATTGTCATTGGATCTTGTTTATCTTCATAATCTTAGCACCTGAACCACTGCCTGGCAAGCTTTAGAAACTTCATTACTGTTTGTTGAAAAAAATGAATGAATGGATGGGTGAATGAATGAATGGGTGGATGGATGAATGACTGAAGGAAGGAATGAATGAAACTACCTGTCTTACACATAGGAGATATTTGACAAAAGTCTGTCAAAATGAGTGAATAATGTAAATCTCTCTTAATTTTTCAGGTGATTTTTGAAGTAATAACTTCTGGACATCAAGGCTACCTAGCTATTGATGAAGTGAAGGTGTTAGGACATCCATGTAGTAAGTTGCCTCGATTTTTCTAAAAGCATTTAAATGTTTGGGTACATCTTTGGGAGAATATTTAGATTACAGATTGAGAAGGCTTTAAATCCTTCCCCCTAAGAAAGTTCCCTAAGATTCCCTCCAGGTATTGGTTTGTCAGTCCAGAAGCCCAGTAATATTTATTCCATGTGTAAATGTCATCGTTTGTATGTACAGGGTGTCTTTTAAGATGAAAAGCAGGAATGAGGAATAAAGGAATACTTTGGTATGCTTGGACAGCCTTGCAACGAGCCTGCTTATATGTAGTCATGATCTTTTGATTTTCTCTTTAAAAATTTAAAACGTGTGCACTTTCGCCCTAAGTCCCATGTGCTTCTGGCATAGTTCCTTTGTTTTCATCACAGAATTTCAAACCATAGAGCCCCAAATAGGCCTTCCTTATAACCCAGGGACCTCAGAAATGGCCTGTTCTTTATTTTTTTTATTTTTTTTTTAAAGATTTATTTATTTTATTACATATCTCCCCTTCCCCCCTGCTGCGGCGACGCGCCAAGACTGGGTCACTGCGCAGGCGCGGCTTTCCCCGCTTGTGGGCGGCTTCTGCTTCCATCACGGCCGGCTTTTCAGTTCGCGGGTGGCTGGCTGCGCTCGATTCGCGGGCGACCTGCCCTGCCCGTGGCGGCTTTTGCCCTGTCCGTGGCAGCTTTTTGCCCTGCCCATGGCGGCTCTGGCCCGCCCAGGCGGCTTGCCCTTCTCAAGGCAGTCTGCCCGCTAGGAGAGGTCCCCGGGAACCGAACCCGGGGCCTCCCATGTGGTATGCCGACGCCCTATCCACTGGGCTATCCAGCCGGCCCCTGGCCTGTTCTTTAATGGGCAAGAAGCACACACACAAAACCTTAGTATGCACAACTGATAACAGTTTGTCATATTTGCATATAAATTTTTCTCCTCGAATAAATGGAGCCTGACAGACTGCTGGCCCCTTCTCTCCCCCACCTCCCCAGTGGCACCCAGGTATGAGCTTGGTCATTGTGGCTCGCCATCTGTAAGATATCTTGGCAAGCAACAGAAATGGACTTTGGCTAACTTAAGCAGGAAGAGATTTGGTGAAAGGAAATTAGATAGCAAATTGCATCCCTGGGAAGGTTGGGTGATGTAGGTTCAGACAGTGAGCTAAGGATGTAGCTTTGTGCTCACTCCCCTCCTCTTATGGCGACAGGCTGGGAAAGCAAGCCTGGTTTTTCCATCTTCTCATATGGGGGCCAGGCCCAGACTTTGACCAAAGAATATACGGTGGGGAATTTTCCAACCTCAGAATAGGGCTTTGATGGCCGATCAACAGAAACATTGCACGTATGTGTGTTTGTGTTGTGTATGCTATAATCACTATGTTGCTAAAAAGCAAGAATGTAATGTTTACCTTTTATAAATTCTAATGAATGACATAAAATCAAGCATAAGAGGAATATGTACAATTCAATGTTTTTTCACTTAGTATTACATTTTTAAAGGTAGATTCATGGCATTCTATCATACAAATATAATACATCTTTCTGTGAACATGTGGGTTTTTCCCAGTTTTTTCTTCCTCTATTAAAATCATTGCTATAGTGAACATTCCTATGTGCCTTAGAAGCTGAATTGCTGCAATATAAGGGAACCACATTTTTAGTTTTACTAGATGCTGCCAAATTGCTATGAAAAGTGTCTGAATCTGTTTCTGTTCCCACCAGAATGTATGGAAGTTTTCTTTCCCCTAGATCCTTGCCCAGAATTGATATTGTCAAACTTGAAATGTTTGCCCAGCTGATGAATGCAAGCCAGCTTTATTTTTAAGTCCCTGCATTAAAGAGAGACTGCCTAGTTCTCTGGAATTTCTGCTGAGGGCTCTTTCCCAAATTAATGAGAGAATGGTTATAACGACAGTGATATTAGATGTATAAACACTTGCAGAGTGTCTCAGCTTTATTTTTTCTTTGCATGGGTTTGAATAGATCATTTGATCACTCTTTGTGGTAGTTATAGAGAATACTGGTGTGGTTGTTATCTGATAAGAATTATAATACGGTTGTCCGATTCCTTCCAGAGGGTTTTCACTCTCTCTGATATCTTTATTTGGTGCTCTGAAGCTTGCCACACATCTAAGTTCATCATCATCTTCTTCAAAACTAAGTCAGACATGATTTTTGTAGCATGTCACATTTGCCTTTTCTTCTGTGCCAGCAAGACTGGGGATTTCAAGAATTTCTCCCCTCCTTTTTAATCTGAAAAGGCAAGAGAGGGAACAATGCTGTACCTAATTGAAACAGCAGGACAAATTTAGGCAGCAGAATATAATTACCTGAGTTGGAATGTGGCCAAATCCTGGGAGTAATAGCCTTGGGCTTGGAAAAGCGCCAGAAGACCCTGTCTTCCGCATCAGTGTTCATGGCCTCTATCAGGTTTTGCTTTACTGAGTGGTAAAAAAATAAGCGACAGGCATTTGTGTGCCTACTATGGGATGCAGCTGCAATGACACATGCTGTCCCCCTTGTTCCTGAGAGCAAATCTTGCTGCCAAGCAGGTGTTCTTGGTACCCTCAATGGACAAAGTTACACAACTGGCCTGGGGCAGAGCCAAGAGACTGAGCAAGTCTCTCTTCTTCAATCACCTGGGTCTTTTCTTCCAGATCTGGCTGCTGGTCAACCTAATAGTCCTCTCTCAGTCCACAAGATTGAAATCACTGTGTTCAGTAAAGACCTAAAGATGACGTGCTCATCCTTCTAGCAGTGCATTTTCTTGAGGAGCCTGGCTTCCTGGGCCGTAGGAAGCAGTGTGCACCTTCTCTCCATTGGAGGGGATCAACACTATGACCTAAATGGCTTTGCAGAGTGCTGTGAGGAGACGCAAAGAAGGCTCTGTATCAAGGCATTTTGAACTTGAAGCTTAAAATGGCTTTGATGACAGCTCTTCCATAGTTATTTTTTCTTGACTCTCTAACTTTATGGGGAAATCATGCACATACATGTATTAAAGAAGGTAATAATGTAGTCTTGAAATGGAAAGTGTCACAGGTAATATTTTAAGGGATTTCCAATCAAGATTTCTATGTAGTCATCAATTATTTTGATTTTGATGCTCATTGAATTTAAATCATAAATGAGCATAGATACTCCACATTCAATTCTGTGCTTTTCCAAATGGATGCAAAACCTCTGAAGCTCATTTACTCTGCTGCAGAAGCTCCTATTTGGATTCATACTGCTTTATGAGTAGGCATGACAACATTTAAAAAAAGTAGCTGTTCTGTTACTAGTGCAGAGTTGCTCATAAAATTGATTTTTAATATAAAGACAGTAAGATGCAGGATCAGCTTGAAATGTGGAAATGGCTGCACAGAATCAGCTGCTCTCTGGCTTAAGACCACCTCTAATGAGCAGAGATAATTCTTGTGTTTGGTATGCACACTAAAAATATATTTTCAATTTGGTGCAGTAATCCTGGTAGGAGAAACTGAAGAAGCATTTCATCAGCTTCATAATTTTGCCTCCTGTTATTAAGAAGGCTATGAGCTGTGCATATATGGGCATATCTATTATTGTCCTGTACTGTATATGTACATTTTACTATCTAATAAGACAAAGAACATTGTACCACATTTATTGAGGTATAATTCACATGCAATAAAATTTGCTTTATTTAAAGTATGCAATTCAGTGGATTTTAGTATATTCACAGACTTGTGCATCCATCACCATAATCAATTTTAGAAGATATTCATCACCCCGAAAAGAAACCAAGCCCCCAAGCCATAGCCCCATCTCTAGGCAATCATTAATCTACTTGATGTCTCTTTAGATTTGCTTCTTCCCTACAATTCGTATAAATGTAATCATACAATATGTGGGTTTTGTGTCCATCCATGTTATAACTTGTATTAGAAATTCAGTCCTTTAGAATGCCAGGTAATATTCCATTGTATGTATCTACCACTTTTTGTTTATCCATTCATCAGTTGATGGACAATTGGGTTGTTTTTGCCTTTTGGCTATTTTGAATAATGCTGCCGTGGACATTCATATACAGTTTTCTGTGTGGATATTTGTTTTCAGTTCTTTTGGATATATGTCTACCCTTGGGATTGCTGGGTCATTGGGTACCTCTATGTTTAGTATATTTGGAACTACAAAATTGTTTTCCAATTTGGCTACACTATTTTTATTTTCTGAAGATCTGTGTGTGAGGGCTTCAATTTCTCCATTTTCTCACCAGCACTTATTACTACCTATCTTTTTTTTATGATGGCCATTCTAGTGAGTTTGAAGTGGATTTAATTTGCATTTCCCTAGTGGCTGAGATGCAGAACATCTTTTCACGTGCTTGTGGCCATTTGTTTATCTTTTTTGGAGAACCATCTATTCATATACTTTCCCCATTTTTTTTTTACTTGGGTCACTTATCTTTTTATTATTGAGTTATAAGAGTTCTTTATGTATTTGGATATAAGCTCCTTTTCAGACATATGATTTGAAAATTTTTCTTCTCCATCTCTGGGTTTATTCTTTCTTTATGGCATCATTTGCAGCACAAAAGTTTTAAATTTTTGGTCAAGTTTAATTTCTCTCTTTCTTTTGTTACTTGTGCTTTTGGTATTATGGCTAAAAATACTTTGCCTAACCCAAGTCAAATAGGCTTACTCCTATGTTTTCTCCTAAAAGTTTTATAGTGTTAGCTCTTACATGTAATACATAAAATTTACTAATTTGAGTAAATTTTTGGGTATGGTGGGAGGAAGTGGTACAACTTCATTCTTTTGCATATGGAGATCCAGTTATTATAACACCATTTATTGAAAGCACTATTCTTTCCCCATTTAATTTCCATGGCATCTTTGTTGAAAATCAATTGGCCATAAATGTAGGGGTTTATTCCTGGTCTCTCAATACTATTTTATTGATTTTTATTAATCTAAATGTCTCTCCTTCTACTCTTGATTACTGTAACCTTGAAGTAAATTTTGACGTTGGAAAGGGTGAATTCTCCCACTTTGTACTTTTTTCAAGATAGTTTTGGCTGTACTGGGTCCCTTTCATTTCTTTATTAAACTGAGTGTCAGCTTGTCAGTTTCTATAAAACAATATAATAAAGTCACCTGGGATATCAATAAGGATTGCTTTGAATTTGTAAATCATTTGGGGGAATATTGTCATTTTTTTTTAGATTTATTTATATATCCCCCCTTGCTGCTTGTGCTTGCTGTGTTCATTTGCTTCGCTTTTTTCTGTGTCTGCTTGTCTCCCCCTGCTGTGGCATCCCGCTGAGTCAGCTCACCGCACGGTGGCTTGCCTGCTCGCGGCGGCTTGCCTTCTCCAGGAGGCCCTGGGAACCCAACCTGGGGCCTCCCATGTGGTAAACCAGAACCCTACCAATTGAGCCACAGCCGGTTCCCTGAATATTGTAATTTTAACAATATTTTGTCTTCTGACCCATGAACATGGGATGTCTTTCCCTTTAGTTAGGTCTTTTAAAATTTCTTTCAATAGTATTTGTAGTTTTTCAAAGCAGAAGTTTTATACCTCTTTTATTAATTTAATCTTAGTTATTTTATTTTTCGATGCTATTTACATGGAATTCTTTTCTTAATTTCCTTTTCAGATTGTTCATGGCTAGTGTATAGAAATGTAATTCATTTTTATGTATTGATTTTATATCCTGAGACCTTGCTGAAACCATTTATTAGGTCCAATTGTTTTCTGTGCATCCTTAGGATTTTCAATATACACGTTTATGTCATCTGGAAGTAAATGCAGTCTTACATCCTCTTTTTTTATCTGAATTCCTTTATTTCATTTTCTTGCCTAATTGCCATAGCTAGAACGTCTACTGCAACATTGAAGGCAAGTGATAAGAACAGATATTCTTGCCTTGTTCCTAATCTTAGGAGGAAAGCTTTCAGTTTTTCCCCATTAAGGACGATGTTAGCTGAGTGTTTTTAGTTGACGCCTGTTTGCAGGAAGCAAGTTCCCTTTTATTCTTGTCTATTTGTTGTATTTATCACAAAAGGATATAGCAGTTTAGCAAAGGTCTTTTTTGTGTGTCTGTCAGATAATGTGGTTTTTGTCCTTTATTCTAGTGATGTGGTCTATGACATTAATTGATATTCAGATGTTAAACCAACTTGGCATTCCTTGGATAAATCCCACTTGGTCATGGTGCATCAGCCTTTTCATATGTTCCCATTATTTGTGTATATGGTGCCTTGAATTCTGAAATCTGAAAAATTATACCAAATCATTACCCATTATTTTGGTGCCAACTTATGTACGTGATAAGATGAAGAATTCCTGATTAGACCATGTACTTTATATTAGATGAAATGAATATACAATATAAGACTACTCTGTATTATTACTTTGCTAAAAAAAAAAAGTTAACAGTTTCTTTAACCATTATGGGATTGCTTAGTTCACAAAAAACCATGCTAAGTTAAAAAATATTTCTTATTTTAAAACACAGAATTTGCCCAAAGTTCAAGTTTTTACTCACTGATATATTTGCATAATCATATATTGCTTGCCTGCTTCCAAATTTAGATTTCTATGATGGCTTTTTAAACAGTGTAATTAAAATAAGAATTTAAAAGTGACAAATCAAAAAATTAGAATTGTTTTCTATTTAAGGACAGATCCATAAGCTTTGGTTGAGAGATGTATGGGATTTAGAAATGTTTCATTTTAAACATGTAGGAATTTAACTTGGATTGTTCTCCAAAGGAATAAACTTCTTTTAAGAAGATACAGTAGACCTCATATATAAAAATTATTTGTGTATAAGGCCAAACTTATTTTTCTCTGATAAGAATGTTGACTCTGTTTTTTCACTTGAATATTTACTCCATTAAGATCCGTTCTTTACTTTTGAGCATAACAAAAATAAATTTGGCCTGAAACATGTTAAAAGTAAAATTTCCTGCCTCTTTCATAAGAAGTTGACCTCTGTGGACCTATAACCTCATTTGTATAATGGGGAAACTAATAGTACTACTTTTCTCACAGGGTAAAAGTAGGGATTATATGAGTTTATGCATATAACTTAAAGCAGTGCTTAGCACACGGTAAGAGCTCAATGTTATCTAGTATTTATTATTGTTATTATTTTATATTAGGTACTATATCCTGATAGGCCCACCAGAATAATTTAGCTACAAATTGTAAACTTGAGTAGCTAAAGTGATTGGTTTCTTAAATAGGGCAATTTATTAATGTCCATTTTAAAATTCAAAAAAAAGTTTGTGTGTGTTTATGTTAGCATAGACATTACCAGACTGTTCTTTTAGCTGCTTTTGGCCTCATTTTTTGTGATGTTATGCTGCATAAATAGGAGAAATGTTGACTATTCTCGCAGTTGGGCAGGCATCCAGCCCATTTTAGCCTATGCCATGACATTAAAATATACATTAAAATAAAAAGGGGTTAGGACACAGCCCTCTGTTGTCCCACTTCAGTTTGCACTTTGATCTCGCAAATCACTGTTTTCTGATTTTGTTGCAACTAATTTGATGCAGGCTTTGAAGAATCAATTATTATAAGAAGTCTACAAAAAGATTTGCATCTTGGCCAATGATAATTCCTGGCTTTGGGATCAAAGGCTGATTTGAGATCAATTAATATCTGAAAACCTCTATTCTTTTTAAAACTGCTTTCTTAGCAAGAAGCAGCAGAATATGGCAGGAATGAGAAAATAGGATAGTTATACTAAAAAACCTGCTTGGTATTCATGGAAGATATTTCGTTTTTAGAACTCCTGCAGGTTTTAGAGGAAAGCTGCCATAGCATTTTGAAAGGGGATCCAGGAGACAAATGGGTCTATAAATTTGGAGAGAGAGAGAAAAAAAACGTCTTTCTGAATATGAGATGGATTGAAATTTTCCATTCTAAAGGTGCTATACATGGTGTTACAATTAAAGTAGTTTAGTGAGGTTCAGAGAACATTTCAGCATGCTACCTAAACTTTTCTGGCTGTAGATATCTTTTTTCTTGGAAAATTTTCTGGTTTTAAGTGAAAGATCAGTTATTTTAAGTAATAATGAACATTTTTAAGCGTTTTCTAAATACCAGCTACATAAAATGCATTGCTTGCATCATTTTGTTTAATCTTCATATCAGCTCCATGAAGTGGATACTTTTTTTTAAATCCCCATTTTACAAGTGAAAGGACAAATCACACTCAGATTTAGGTTAAGGAATTTAGGCATGTATTCAGAACTAGTAAGTAGCCAAAGTATTGATGCTTGAACATAAATGTGCTGGAATGCAAAACCCAAAATAACATCAACCTTAAACTGCTCCATCTGAAAACAGCTCTATGATTTACAGCATTAAATGGGGGAGAATCTGGGCATCTTAAAACTTAGGAAAGATTATACAGAACTTTCATGTTTATTGAAAAAACCTATGCTCACCATTAGCAGAAGTTTTGACTTTAACGTTCTTAGAAGAAACCCATAGGGGAAATAGAATTCCCAGGTCCAGTTTCTGGTTCGTCCTGATGGATGAGTAGTCAATTGTTTTTCATTTGAAAAGGATAATTTACTTATAAAAAGTGTTCACTCTTATTAGATTTATCTTAAATGTCTTTACCTCGTTTCCGTTTAGGGTGTGGTTTTATTATCTTTGCCAGATTATTTTTGCCAACAGTCTCCTTCTTAACCAAACAATGTTCTTTCCCAGACAAAGGCAATCAATCTGCTGGTATGTAGTTGCAGGGAGAACAAAACAAAAGGATAGCCTGCCCTTTTCCTTCCAAAATAATTCTCCTGAAATGCTTGATGAAGAATGAGCTTGGAAGTTCAAGATTTGAATTTCATTTTCTGAAAAGGATTTTCATCAGTGGGAAGCTTGCTCTAGATCTTCCAAACTAAACGTGCTTTAGCTTTCCCCATGTGTTACTAAGAAAATGCAGAAGGCTTTGAAGGGACTGTTCATCTCTTTCTAATGATTATAGCTGGCTGGGAGATGGGCACTATAG
>PVKH010028817.1:0-12761 GCA_004027955.1 Chaetophractus vellerosus | reverse complement strand
CGACCTGCCCTGCCCGTGGCGGCTTTTGCCTGTCCGTGGCAGCTTTTTGCCCTGCCCACGGCGGCTCCGGCCCGCCCACGGCGGCTTGCCATTCTCAAGGCGGTCTGCCCGCTAGGAGAGGTCCCCGGGAACCGAACCCGGGGCCTCCCATGTGGTTTCCCAGCGAGCTCTTTATCCACTGAGCTATCTAGCCGGGCCCGAGATATTAAGTTTTGAAAGATGCTATAGTTTTTAACCTTGGTGACCAGAGTCTAAAAGGTATATGAATTAGTTAATTCATTTTTTCTTATTTATTAATTTCCTATGAGTTTTATGTATCAAATATATTCTTGAATAACTTCTATGAAGCAATAGTACGGTTTTGATGGACTATCAGGGCTACTATAAAAGTAGTGGGAGATGAGATTGTTTGAAGCTAAATTATTTGGGCTGATTTAGAATATAAGTAGTTGACCTTGATTAGATAGACATTGTGAAGTTATGGAAGGTTTATGAGCTGGTAATTGTCATGGTTATTAGCTCTGCTTTAGGAAGATTAATTTGCAAAGAACTTTCCTGCCAAGTGATACTAGTCTTAAGGTATTATAATGTAGTTTAAACCTATACACATTTCTCATTATTGTCTAATGTTGTTTTAGTTGCATGCAGTCCAATATTTTGAGCATGTATTACCCTTACACATTCCTTACAAATTTGATCACTGATTTCAAAAATAAATTAACTATGCTTATGAGGGCAGAAATTTAATCACACTATCAATATTCATGTGAAACCTTGATAATAAAATACAAGTAGTGTTATAAAAGGGGCTATGAAATTTGCAAACTTTTCCACCCCTGTTCAGTACGATTTATAATACCAAGGCAAAAGAAGGACTTTCCTTTGTTGTTTTCTGTCTCAGCTAATTAACTAGAATTTTTCAATTAAAAAACCTGGATAAAGACCTTGGACTCAGTTATAGCACCTCTGTGAACAGGCTGGAGATGATGGAAAAAGGGTAAGAATGTGTGTTTTCCATATATGGTGCACAAATAAATTGTTGTTAAGGTTTAGCCTGAGATGCTTAAGAAGCCTGGTTTAGATTCTTCAGGGACTATATGTGGTGCTGAAGGTCATAAAGTGCAATAACTCATTACTACAAGTAACAATCAGAGAGCTCTGAGGCAAGAAAATTAGCACTTGGTTAACAACCACAGGGGTAGGGTGGACAAAGAATGGACAAAGTATTAAGAGTGGGATGTTATAGGTGGAGGACAACTTGCATGTTTGGAATCATATAAAACCTTCCTGAAACCCTTGATTTCTAATCAAACTAGGTCTGACCTTTTCTTGCCCTTCCCCCATTGGCATAGAGTACATTTTAGGGCAATTTATATCTTAACCTCCTATATTCTTCATTTAATTATCCAGGATATTAGGTGTCTTCATTAATAGGAAAATTGGTTCTCTAACCATAGGATTGCATGATTTCTATTTTTATCACCTATCTGAGTTATTTAAATTTTATACAATGAACTTATGCTTCTTTTATAAACAGGGGAGAAATTTATGCATTTAAGATCCCCTCTCTCACTTAACATATATAAATATTTCAACAGACTCAAAATTATCTATGAATCTTTTAAGGCTATTATAATGTTAATAAATTCCTAGGGAGTAACATATTACTTTATTAATAGTTTAAAATTATAACCTGGACAAAATCTGCTATAAGTAATATAAATGAAGTAACAAGCATTTTGGAGGCATTATTAATAGATTTTTTTCCTTGAGGGGAAAAAGTAGGAAAATTCCACAAGAAAAAATTTAACTGGTAGTATAATAATCATCCAGCAATTGAAGCGCTTCATTTGATTGAAAACTCTAAAATCCTATTTGTGTTCTAAAATATAATAACTGACCTGGTTATGCAGAGACTCAGCCAAACTCTGCAATGTAACAGACACTAAGCAGTTTATTTAAAGGCCCTGTTCAAAAGAAATGGTTTCTCTGTTTTCAGAAGACTTACAAAAACAGAATGATAGCATAATAATTTGTACATTCATAATACTAATAAGATCTAATATTTTAGTGAAATCACAAAATTCGAATCATTCTTCTCTGGACAACTTTTATGCATCATCTCATTTAATTTTCACTACAACCATACTAAGTGATAATTTACCACTTCCCTAATACACAGATATGGAAATTGAGCTTTAGAATGGATGAAAAACTTATATAGTTAAAGGTTAGAGAAAGCGCTGTCTAATTCATAAGCCCATTATCTAAGTCACTATTATCATTAGAATTTATATAGATCAAAAATGTATACCCTTTATTTACCATTATTTGAGATAAAAATCCATTTGTAATTGACTTGGTGAAATTTCAATGCTTGATAAATTGGATACCTAAAAAGATTACATAAAATGTTGAGCAGATTATCTATAATTTAAATCAATTTTCAATCAATCATTTGGCTTCTTTGCTGAGGTTCTTCATATTCCATAAGTGACTTTCCCTGATGTTCCAATATTCTTCTATTTCTTGGTAATAGACCAGCTCAATGCCCATAACATTTCCGGTTTACACTGTTGCCAGTTCCATCTGGCTGTCTGTAAGTTTCTTGGTTATGATTTCCTGCCATAAAACTACTCAGGTTAAAAAATGTATATATAACCATTCATCATTGTCTTTTTCTTCTTGGTCAAGATTGTGTTTGCCTTCCTATAATGTTATTATTACCTATTGGTTCAAGGCGAAATGTGAATGATGGACAGACACCAATTAGGGTGAAAGATAAGTACCTGAATCATCACCCTTGCTTGCCAGATTCTTCTTCAAATTCTTTCCCCACCCTGCCAATGTTATGACTATCTTAATAACTGATCTTTATGTCTCTCCAGTGTGAATGCAGTTATGGAAGTTCTTTATTTATACAACCAAAGCCCAGCACTGAACTGCACAATAAAGAGTTGATGGTACTATTTTTTTTTATTAAAAGATAACATTACTCACTTCATTCCCTAGGCCTCAGAACATGTGCCTGATATGATACTGAGTATGATGTGCTTAAGGTATAATGGGCATTAGTTGCTGAAATGCTGTACAGCATATAATGGTGAGAAATTTTTCCAGGGCTAATTTCAAATAAAAAGTGAATTATTCCACTAAAGAAGATTATGAAATATAATTATAATCAACCCTGTGGGCAGAGGATGCTAATTAGGACAAGGAAAGGCCAGCTGACCAAAAGCACAGAGAAAAGAGTCAGGGACAAAGAGCTGGAGCTGCGTGCAGATATTCACGAGGTCAGTCAAAGAGCAGGCAGCCAGCTCTTTGAAAACTATATTGGAAAGCAGCAAAACCTTTCATATAAATTAACTTTTAAAGTTGCTATACAAAAAGAGAAAGGTGCTGTACTAAATGTTCTTATGTTAAACAAGACTGTAAACCAAATATTGCCGCTAATAAACGACTAGCAGGTAGACCTGGACACCTAAGATAAGAAGTATTGAACATAATAAAGTGAGATTTGATTCACAAGAGGCAGAAAATGAATCCAGCTCAGTTTGGAACTATTCTCTCAAACACACTGGTTAAGGCTTATCATCAATTCTAAGTGAGGAAGAACTAAGACTGATGGAAAAATCCATTACATATTCTTGATGTGTCATTAAAAGTAAATCTGTGTTTTAAACAGTATATAATTATCACTAGATTTTGGGCACCACTATCTCCACAAGTTCTTTTCACATATACTTAAAATCTCAAGAAACTCTTCAAGTATTATCACAAGTAGATGCCAGCTCTATGTACAGACTATAAAGTCTTAAATATGACAAAATTGGATAAGCAGAATTCTTTGTACAATCTTGTTTGACAAGACTTATTTCTCTCTGGGTGATATAGATGTCAAAGGTCATGTTGTATGTTGGGTGCAATACAGGGTAGTTGGTTCCTTTTATAACAGGGGTAGTAACCAGGTATTTAGAAAACATGTTCAATGCGAAATTTTTACTTTTCCTATATATGTATAACTGTGTAGAAACACTTTTACAGATATACACACATACTTACAAAAGAATATCATGTATTTCACAGACCATAACTTATAAAAATTGTCAAGTACATTCTTCTGCCAATCATACATATATTATTACTTACTTTAATTATGACAAACAGCACTCAAAAACACACCTGATCTAACCAATTTCTAGGTCATAAAATACTACTTTGAATATAACAGAAAAGCCAATCACTTAATTTCCGAGACTCAAACATTCTTGGAATAAGCTTATAATAAGAAAAACAAAGAAAAAAAATATCACTTAATACTTGAATGCTTCTATAGAATCTGGAAATAACTATTGTCAGTTTTAGAGAGAAATGGCCCTATACATGGTCAAGGTGATTTTAAATAATGAATTTCTTTTCCTCAGAATTAATAATTTTGAAAAGAAAAGTTTACTCTTCCATCTCAAAAAACAATCCCCTTGAATTTGCATCATGGCATATTATGGCTTCAGTTAATTTTGTATTTTTTTTCAACTTTTTTCATCAGAATGTCTACATTGTACAAAATCCAATCACATTTCAGTAAAGTAATCATATCCTGCTGCTATTGTGATTTCACCTTGTTACCAGATATAGTCTCATTTCAACTGATTCCCTAACTATATAAGAAAATCTCATATTTTGTATCAGTATAGTTCTGTTTAATCATAAACAATGGTGTCATTTTTAGGCCTTTTGAAAAATCCAATTTGTAATTTTATTTTAGGTCTCTAACAAATACAGATAGAATAATAACTTCAGTTAACCTTCAAAATAAGATTGAAACACTCCTAGAGTACTCAGTTTATTTTTGTTTTTATTATTTTAAGTTAAACACAATATTGTTGTAGGCAAAGCTTGAGTAAGCACTTACTTTGGCACAAATATTTTGCAGCCAGACTCTGAATTTCTTAAACATTTCAGCTATCTTGATCTTGAAGTTGAGAATTTCCTTGTCCACCTTTTTTTACAAATGTGATTATATACAATTTGGGAAAAAAATGTAACAAAGAGTTTTACCAACAGTCTAATAATAATAATAGTGACTAACACATATATTGAATTTATTACATGCCAAGTATTATTCCAAGCATTTACAAATATTAATCCATTTATTCTTCCCAACAGCCCTATGATATGAGTTACTTTAGTAAGCCCTTTATAGAAGTGAGGAAACTGAAGCACAGAAAGCTTAAATAGCTTGCTCAAGTTCACACAGTCAGTAAGAAGCAGAACAGGGATCCTTCCTAATACCAAAATAATCTCTCCCTATTGTCTATGCACTGAGTTACTCCTGTTTTCTGCCTCTCTTTACCTGACCTGCTTTTGTACAACTCACTTCATCTAGTGTGATGTTAACGTCAAATCTCCTTACTATTAAAATTATGTTAATTGTAGATGAACCCTAAGTTAATAAGAACTTTTCTGGAAAAAATAAAAGAAGAAAAAGTGCTAGCAAGTTTCTTTGACATTGATTTTAAAATGAATCATGGTTTCAGAAACTTTAAAATGTAAAAGAATATGCAAAAATTGGGGCAAAACATCTTTTTTCTTTCCAAATGTTTTAGTAATAAATATGAAAAAAAAACTGTTGCTTTCAACAAGCTATTTGAATTGAAACACCACTTGGTTCTTGTACTTATTAGAGGTCAGGGTAAAATGATTGAGAAGAAGGAAGAGGAAGAAGAGGATGGAAGAAGAGGAGAACACTTAAAATTCCCAGGGGCTTTCCATTTTGTTTTTCAATAGTCATGTTGCACCATAGTTTGAGTATTATAAATAATAACGACAATAGTAACAATATCTTGGGAATATTTTGGTGGCAGATTCAAAATTGTAACAAAAGTAAACCCTCTCAACAAGATTGAATAAAGCATTAGATGACTATATTCTAGTGTCGCTTTTGGCGTGTGTGTTTATAATTAAGCCAATATTGTCCTGTGAATTCTCCAGATAACTTTGCTGAAGTTGGCTATAATCTATCTTCCACTGGGAGGGCTAATAGGAGAGCCCATACTTTATTTGAGCTTTAGCACTCAGAAAGGATATAAAGTACATGGGTTATTTCACTCTATCTGATTTTCTTGTTCTATCCAGAGCAATTTCAAAAAAATTCCAAAACCCCTGCCCCTGCCCCAACACACACTTGCTCATTTCTTTTCAGGGACTCTCTTCTCCCTCACCATCCATATCCATGTTATTCTTGTGGGGTTCCTAATCATAGTATATACTCACTAACCTTGGTAATTATCCCAGAAGTTGGACTTATATCTCAAGCCAAGCTTTTCAGAGCCCTTGCTCCATATTTTTAATACTGATTCTGAGAAAGAAGTTTCTTTTTTTGCTCTGAGATTGCTGAACTGTAATAATGCAAGTCTGCAGCTGTCCTAATCTATTTCTTCCCTTCCACATACTTTATATAGGCTAAGCCTCTCTCTAACAAGAGATTGTGAGGCCCACTCATAGAGGAGAGAGAGGGAGGGATGGAGAGTATATTTTTGAGTCCTCTTTCTGCTGGTGCTGAAGGGCTGTCACCCCTGTCTTTTCTAGTTACATGACTCAATAAATTTCCTTTTTCCTTAAACAAGTCTTAATTGGATTTCTGTCACTTCTAAACAAAAAGAATGAGAAAATAGGAGGAGTTGGAGAGGGAGATTGCAGTTCCAATGAAAGGTTATTTTAATATTCTTGGTCAATCAATAATGGTATGTTAATAACTTTGCACTGTGGTATCTACCTATCATACAAATAGCTATAACCTTAAAAGCAGTCAAGAAATATGTTGGATCCAAATTAAAAACTGCAACAGAAAAACAACCTCTAGATTTACTCTCACTATAAGGAAATAAAGGGTTTAGCTCTTCTCCATCTGTACATTCCTGAATATTTCAACTCAATAAAGCCTAGATTCCATGAATGAGGCAGAGTCCCTCCACTCCCCATATAACTGAAACAAGTGAATGGTTACTGATGTATCCTAAATTCTGCTTGCATCATTACCCAAGTAGCTCTTTATGTTTAATACTTGGGATGTAGGGTTAGGAAGGGATCAAGGAACCTTGGAGCTATTCCAATTGGAGGGCCTTAGGATAAAAGGGTTTGTAATTGTCAAAAACCAACTGAGAGGAATTTTTAAAATACACATTCTTCAGGGTCTACTCCAGACCTGAATCTGAATCTGTGGGCACATGTATGTGGGTAAAACTCCCTGAGTGAGTCTGATGATCACTCCTGATTAAGAACACCAGCCACATATTAATTGGTTTTCTCTGAGCATATGCCTCAGTAAAGATAAAGTAAGACTCTACTGTGGGACTAGGAGCATTTTTCAAAGCAGTAGCTATCTGGTGGCTGGCATATTGTAGGCACTCAATAAATTTTTCTTATATAAATGAATGAGTAAGTTATATGTCATCCATCCAAGCTGATTAGAATGTGTTGTGAATTTCCTTTCACGCAAGCAAACAAAAGAATTCTTGGTGCTGTTACATATTTCCTTAAAATCTAACATCAGCTCTGAGATAAGAGATTTTCCTTCAAACGTTTTTGTATCAACAGAACATTTTAGACTCTTAAGACACTCTTTAGTTCAACCTATAATTTTCCCACCCTGGGTGATGCAAGGGAAAAGGACCTACAGGGGCCAGATACAGGTTGAAAAAGGAAGCTTAATGCTATAGGACAAAGTTGCATTCTTTAAGAAACTTTGTTAAGCATTTACCCTCCATTGCTGGTGTCCAAACACAGCAGAACTGGCCTGGCCTAAATGTGTACCACAAGACCAAGATAAAAGGCAGAGTGTTTCTTTACCAAAGCTTCAGTGCTTAGAGCAATCTAGAATGATGGCAGAACAATTTTAAAGAGAGACGTTCAAGTCTGACCACATTCATAGGAAACCACTGTGGTAGACAGACTAATGGCCTCCCAGAGATGTACATGCCCTAATCCCTAGAACCTGTGACTATGTTATACTACATGGCCAAGGTGACTTTGCAGGTGTGATGAAGTTAAGGATCTTGAGAAGGGGAGATTATTCTGGATTATCCATGTGGGCCCAATGTAATCACAAGGGTCCTTATAAGAGGGATCCAAGAGGGTCAAAGTTACAAAAAGGAGAAGTAAAGGCAGAAGAAGAGATTGGAGTGATGTACTTTGAAAATGGAAGAAGTGACCACAAGCCAAGGAACACAAGCCACCTCTAGCCGCTGGAATAGGGAAGTAAACAAAGTCTCCCCTGGAGCTTCCGGAAGGAATGCAATCCTGTCAATATCTTGATTTTAGCCTTGGAAGACTCATTTTGTATTTCTGACTTCCAGAACCACAGGATAAATTTGTATTGTTTTAGGCTGCTGAGTTTGTGGTAATGTGGTAAAGCAGCTTAGGAAACTAATCCACATGAATAAGCTGGATCTTTAAAACCAGAGAGCCTGAATAATATTCCATCAATTTGAGGAAGCACTAGAGTCCCTCGTTTCCCTTTCAAAGTAGAGCTGATCATGATGGGGATTCACTCATATCTCTTGTAGATAAATAACACCCCTCTAATTATACAACCTCCATCTCATTCAATTCATTTTTTGTTTTTTGTTTTTGTTTTGTTTTTAAATTAAGCAAAGCCACAGATTAGTAAATTGCTGATATTTGTGTCAGTCTACCACCCATTATCCATTCTTCATGATTCTTTTAGGGAAGCGCTCCCTCTCAGCCCTCCATCTATGTGCTTGCACTGTACAAACCCTACTAACTACATAGCTTCAGAGATGGGCACATTCCACACCTAGCAAATTAGAATATTCCATACTCATGACTACAATTGGTTCATGAATAAGCACATAACTCAAGTCAGTCCCATAAGAATCAGCCTCAGACCTTCAGCTGTTGCCAAAAGTAAAATGCAGGCCTGGAGCTGAAAGTGACTTTCTTTGTTCCTACATGGTCATTCCTACCTGAGAAATGAAGGTCACACAAGCAAAAGCATAGGCAAAACATGGAGTGAGACAGAAAGAGATAGAGACAGAGAGAACATTGCTGAGGCTCTCTGGAGCCATCTGTGTCCAAAAAAGTCCACTTCTTTTGAACCTCCCAGTTAAGTGAATGATTAGCTTCCTTTGTTAGTTTAAACAAAGTTTGAATGAGCGTTTTATAAGGTGAACAGCTAGAATCCTGATTATCATAAGTCAGGAAGCATAAGTGCACTTGATATCAGTATGAAACAGGTTCAGGGGCCCGACTGGATCTCAGGGGAGGCAAAGATGTCAGTCTCCCCCTCCTTGAATTGAGAAGTCATAGGAATATTCACAAAACATCAAGAATCCCTCACCTACTCACTAAAGCCAAGATTTCTTTACAGAAAAAAGAAAGCGTGTGCCCAAACACAGGTAGTTCCTTAAATTTTGATACTCCCAGGGGAGAGAAATTTATAGTTGACTTCATCAGAACCCCAGAAGGGACATTAGCATCCAAACTGGGACACTTTGAAAATGAAAGAGGAAACTAATAGTTATTATGTCAGGGCAACAAGCATACATCAGGACCATCCCAGGCATATCAGTATATGTGGTTACCTATCCAAAGGGAGTGGGGCAAGCACCCTGGTTTTAGAGTCAGAAAGGATTGGATTCAAATCCTGCCTCTGTCACTGCAGGCCTGTGAGCACTTTAGTACTCTTTCTAAGGTAATTGGGATAGAATTCTCTATCTTAAATGGTTATTGTGAGGATCAAAAGTAACACAGACTGTGTAAATACTCACCAACCAAAAAGTCCTATATCTTTTATTTCTCCGAATCTGGTTTTGTTAGAAAAAAGGAATAAAGGCCCTGCGGAGATGAAGTGAGACAGGAAAGGACAAAAAAAAAAAAAAAAAAAAAAAAAAAAGAAAAAGAAAAGGAAAGGAAAGGAAAGGAAAGGAAAGGAAAGGAAAGGAAAGGAAAGGAAAATGACCAAGGGAGACCTGAACACCTAGTGTGGCATTTATGTTTTTAATGCTAGTGGTGAGGCACAAACTTTCTTGAAGGCAGAGAGCACCACCTAGAGGTAACAGTGGTACATTACACTCTATTGGCATAGCTTTGAGTCCGTGTAATAAGGGCATTTTGTAAGCATTTCCATCAAGAGAATTGATCTTTGAGGAGCTGGCAGTCTGCCCAGCTCCACAAATTGTGGTGAACTCTGGCCCTACTCTGATCCATTTAAATATTATGTGACGGTATTAAGAAAACACTTCTTATACTTCTTTCAACTTTACAAGTTAGAAACTTGGATGTGATCCCCAGGTCTCTTGCCAATAAGCTGTGGGATCTTGAGGAATTCATTTAAACTCTGAAATGTGGTTCACTAAAGTGAGAGTGTGGCAGTGTTGTTAAAGGAAAGTACTATGTAGTCCAACTTGAATTCAACATCTGGCTCCACTAATTAAGTTGGAAAATCCATTTACCCTCCAAAATCTTTGGGTTTCTTCAGCTCTACAATGAGAGTAACTACAGTACCAGTCTTATAAAGTTGTGATGGGAATTAAATGAGATGTTGCAGGTAATGCACTTTCCACAGCACCTGGCTAATGGAATCCACGCTCAGTAGTTGATTATTTTCTGTACCCATGGCCCCTCCCATCCATAACCTTTCATGATTAAAATAATTTAATCTGAAACTAATGCAAGTGGGCTTTATCTAGCTTTTAAAATATATGTGGCCATTGATTTAACAGGTCAGAAGTTCAGCTTCCTAAACTTAGAGTTCTAACTCATTTTTTCCCCTCATTTGCTGACTTGAAGATGTGTTACACTGTCAATTGTAGGTACACAAACCCCTGGCTCTATACCCCTAGCATAACTATTTAGCACAACTCAGGGAATCCAAGGAGAAGTCCATCTGCCTCCAAATGATCTTTGCCTCTTAATTTCAAGCAGATTGGAATTTCCAATGAAAATTAGTTCAGTGCTATGTATATTGTTAGTTCAGAATATTCAAATGGACACATTTCTTTAGTTTTTACACATTCAGTACTTTAAGCAACAGTGGTTGTTTAATAGATCTCAATTTTTTTCAGCTGTTGCTTTTCAGTTACCAAAATACATGAAATTTTAATTATATGGTAAAATATTTTCATCAGGAGCTTCTTTAAAATATCATTTCTAATACCTAAACTGACCATTTGTGTTTTTTAAATCTCTATTCTCATTATTGAAAATTGCTTGAAATACAATACAAATTGGATAGTTTAAAATAATCTAAAATCCTGAGTCAAAAAATACAAGGACCAAATTCAAGCTTTTTGGAAATTTTGTTCTTTGTGTTCTCACCCACACACCTTTATCGATTCAACATTGATTGAATAAGTATTGCATTTAGTCTTTTAGAGCTAGACACGCGTTTCCTCACTAGTATATAGAGCTACCTGTTAAAAGGTGAGAAAAAAATATGAGTAAAGAAGGTGTGATACTATTTTTTCCTCCTCTGTTAAACTTCTGTGTGATACATACTTAGTGATCCTAATTTACTCAAAAACCTGAAGATTTCTATAGTGTTTAAACGTGGAGGGACAAATGTTAGTCTTTTAAAGTAAACTAAAAAAGGGAAATCAAGGAATAGTTTGCCCCTTAGAAGACAAGAAGAGCTCTGTGAATCTGCAACACTACCCCTTTAAAACCATTTCTAGAAATCCATATTAAAAATAGGTACGTTTTAAAACCTTGCATACTAACTCACACCAAGGATGCAGTTTTTTCTTTTAGTTCCTTTTGTTTTATTTCTTTTTCTCAAGATATGTTTAACACTATATATACAGTGTTTAAATATATCATGCCGATTTGCATCCGTCTGATTAAGCATTGTTGGAGACCTAACCTAAACCTCACACCAAACTAAGAAAGATGAAATTATGGTGGTCAGAGTGGAACAAAACAAATTGATCAAGAAACTGATGGAACCACCATCTCATGAGAGACCACAAATAGTAGAACAAATGCTGATAAAGCTTGATGCAAGCCTATGAAGTTTAACAATGTAAAAAGGTCTTATGAGCCATGTGGCCATACTCTGAGTAAAGATTAAGGCAATTGCCAATTGAATATTTGGAGACCACATGGCATCAGAAAGGGTGTCAATTTTGGAAACAGATTACCAGGGTACAGTCTTAAGGCTGAGATAAGTAAGGAGTGTAGTCTAAACAAATTGTTTAACTTTGCTTGGCCTCAGATGCCACATGCATGAGACAAGGTAGTTGTTTTTAAATTTAAGTCAAATTGAAAGAAGGGGCTTTTTGTACACTCCGATTGGGGAGAGAGAGATCTAGACAGGTGTGTGGCTCTCTAAAGTTTATTAATAATTATCATGGTCTATTTCAGTCTTGACATTAAATACATCAACCCTATGGAATATATTCAGAAAGTATTCAGAATTTGAGCAAAATTTTGAAACTGTATTTATTTGACCACTATAAAAGGGTCAAAAAGTAAAAGCAGGGATGTTTAGAGTTCATTTATAACCACTCTGAATGATGTAGAGAAAATATGCCTTTCCATTATGAATTCCCTGATGCTTTTCTATTAAACAGTTCAGTCAAGCAAATAATATATGTTTGTTAGGATGGGAAATGAACACAGACGTCATGGATCTGGATATTAACAATATGCAAATAAGGACAGAGGGGCAAAATAGCGGCAGAATAAGGAGCTCCAAGAGTCAGCTCATCCTACAGGGCAGTTAGTAATCACCCAGAACTATC
>PVKH010028816.1:0-12766 GCA_004027955.1 Chaetophractus vellerosus | reverse complement strand
ACCTGCCCTGCCCGTGGCGGCTTTTGCCTGTCCGTGGCAGCTTTTTTGCCCTGCCCACGGCGGCTCCGGCCCGCCCATGGCGGCTTGCCATTCTCAAGGCGGTCTGCCCGCTAGGAGAGGTCCCCGGGAACCGAACCCAGGGCCTCCCATGTGGTTTCCCAGCGAGCTCTTTATCCACTGAGCTATCTAGCCGGGCCCACTTCTATACATATGACTTTCAAAACAATTCTTGGCATTAATATTTCTCAATTTTCCAGTATTTGATAATCAGCTGCCTATTAAACATTTCATTGATATCCTGCAGGCACCGCTAAACAATATGCTATAATCCTTTATCATGCTTGTCTTTCTGCATGTCCTGTATAAGTGAGGCTATACTGTTTCTCACTCAAATTACAATTCCAATAGCGGTCAGGGGTGGGGGTGGGGGGGAGAAGATTGGTAGCTCTAATTTACAAAGTCACTCAAGGACCTAGGCTGACCCTGGCATTTAAGTTCTAGAACTCACAACAGTGAAATGTCCCTTTCATGTATCTTCTACTTTCACTTCCAGTGCCAGATTCAGGACCTCATTACTTGTGGCCAAGATAGCAAATATATTTTGTCTCACATGCCCAGTCTGATTTATAGGTAGTGGTTTCCTAAAGTACTAAATTTTAAGGACTGTGATACTGTTCCTGATTCTGTGGAGTGGCATAGTGTGCTTAATGATTCGTATCTGTCATGGGACTGGCAAGCACACATGACAGGTCTCTGCCAAACTATCTGCTTCCCTGGCTCCAAACTTACCCCTTTCCTAGTTCTTTACATTGTCACATCTTCACAAAGCATCAATCTGATACTGTTTATTCTCTACTTAAAAATCCTTTGCCTGGAAATAAGATTCAAATTCCATAATATTCAAGGTCTTCCAGATTTTGCCCGAATCAGCCTTTACAACATAACTAATTTACCTTTAACCCCATCTCCCCGATAGGTATCACACTAACTCTAACCACACCAAACTAATTTTCCACAGAAAGGATAAAGAGAAGAAACATACTTTAACATAACTAAGAAATATTGGCAGTAAGCAGGCTATGTATATATTTCAAAACAAAAGCTGAGTTCTTAAAATATCTAATATTTAAAGTATGTGTGTGAGGGGAATGTGTCCAGATTGAGATAGTAAGCTTATCTCACCTTCCTATCTTTCTTACCTAATAATCTCAAAACTATCTGGACATTGCTAAAACTAGCTGTTCACACATCCCACACAATTCGTTCCCAAAAGAAATTTGAAACCTGGGCTACAACCATAACTGGGGGTCTGTTAACTCTTTAGTAGTAGTCAGAAAGAAGATTTTAAAAATATTAGTAGGGGTGGGGGGGGGAGAGGAAATATGTAATGTCTACTTTACTTTAACCCCCAAATACTCAATAAAAATGATATCATAGGGAGTGGATGTGGCTCAAGCAGTTGAACACCTGCCTCCCACACAGGAGGTCCCAAGTTCGGTTCCCAGTGCCTCCTAAAGAAGACAAACAAACAATGAGCAGACAACAAGCAAAAACAAAAACAAGTAGGGAGTGGATGTGGCTCAAACAGTTGAGCGCCCGCCTCGCACATGGGAGGGCCTGGATTTGGATCCTGGTGTCTCCTAAAGAAAAAACAGACAATGAGTGAAAAACAACAACAACAATGAGCAGACAACAAGCACAAACAACGAGCAAAAACAACAAGCAAACAGATGAGGGAGCTATGGGGGGGAGGGATGAAATTATATCATGTTATGGTGTTAATGCAAAAAGCAGAAAAACAGCTTCCTAAAGGAAAGAAAGAACAGTTTTCCACTTAGGAAATTACTTTCTGATATGCAGCTCTTTGGAAAGAAAAATTAATGGAACTTAATTAATTTTAAGTAGCATTAAATTGCATCATAAAGCTTCATGGTTGGACAGTTAATTCACTAATAGCTGGTAGCCTATTTACATCTACCCTCCCTCAGTAATGTCTGAATCTCATCCTACAGTATTAATATAAATTACTAAATCAATGTTATGTGACAAGTTCAGTTTCCAGAAAACAAAAAAGTCAAGTCTATTATCTAACACATACTAGAACAGGAAAATATTGGAACTTCTGAGATGCAGGAACCACTGAAGAAAAATTGGAGGGATGTGGGGAGCAATGAACACAAGGAAAAGGGAAATCCCCAAGTAGAGAGTTCATCAGAGAAGACAAACATTAAAACAGATCAAAAGTATTCACTGGGTCACTTAAAGTTTTAATCTCTGACAAATTATAAAGGCCCCAAAGCATAGTATTTGCTTTCATTTTTAAAAAGTATAAAATATTTTAGACTTACCATACTACACAAACCTTTCTGAAAGTACAAGTGTTTGAACTTTGTTTCAAAATAGCAATTAACATGTTCGTTTAGAAGTTATTTTTTGCTATTATAGATGCATAATTTAAATAACTCAACATAATTATAGTAATTCTTATAAAGTTTTAAATACAGGCATGGAGATGTCCATCAATTATCAAATAAATAAAAATTTCCAAACTAAAATAAAAAAAAAAGAGTCCCAGGCTTCCTGAAAGTTGTACTCACTGGTTATAAATTCTTTTCTGTTCTTACAACATCCTTGTTAAATCTGAAACCCAATTGCATCAGCATATTTAGTCACTATTATTCTCTCCAGGCTCACAGGCCCTAGAAATGCTCCTGGCAAAGGCCCTAGAAAAGGCTTTCTGAAAGGAGCTGTCTCTGTGCCATGTGCTCCTTATGTGCATTTTGTATCTGCTATCCTGGCCACTGGATTGGTATCAGAAACTACGCTTTGTCTTTATTGCATTATTTATATATTCCTTGATTTCTGACTTACCCAAACCTGGAAGTTTCAGGAAAAGGCAGGGTACGCAGATTTACTGCAGCACTGGCAAAGAATTACTTTCCCTGCACAATTCTGTCAATCATCACAATTTGTTAATTTTTCATTTAAGATGTCTATCTATTTCATCCCATGGCAGCCATCATTCTGGTCTAGGACTTAATGACCTCAGGTCAAAATTATTTCAAAATTATTTCAATTGCTTTCCATCCAAATTTCCTACTCTTCCTTGATTCCATTTTCATAGTAAGCCCAGATTATTCTTAAAATGTATTAATGAAGTGAATGTCCTCCTTAAAATGTATGCCACTGCCAAACTACCCAGAGGCAGCCTGAAAGCCTGAACCAGGAAACTCATCTCTGGCTCACCCTGCCAGATCTTGCCCAGCAGGCAGAAGCAGCCTGCTGACACATAAAGCAGTGTTAGAAATAATTAAGTCAAAGAAGCCTGGGGCAAAAGATTAAAGGCTTTAAAACATATAGTACAGCAGCTGGGAATGGGGAAAGTGTCCATTTCATAGGGAGTAGAGGGGATATTGCACTTCAATTTTGCCTTGGGCTGAACTTACTGATAGGAAGCTAATCTCTGAAAGAGATCAACAGCCAAAACATAACCAATTTGCAAAGACTGTGAGAGGTAACTTTTGCATTAGTTAGTTTTTGTTAGTCCCTGGCACTAAAGGAAATGTCAGTCATATCACTACCTGTATACAAACTTAAAGAACAGAGTGCTTAAGGACTAAATCCCAGAGCTAACACTTTAAAATATTAAAATGTACAATGTGTAACAAATGATTAAGACAAACAAAGAAATAGGAAATGATGGCCCATTCAAAGGAACAAGATAAAATTCATAAAATATTAATAAAGAAGACCAGACTTTGGATATACTGCACATAGCTTTTTAAAAAATAATCTTCAATATACTCAAGGAAATAAAGGAGAACACAGAGAAAGTAGTAAAGGACATCATGAAAACAATGAATAAAATACAAGAATCTCAATAAAGAGAAACAAATTTTTAAAAGGAGCCAAACAAATTCAAGAGCTAAAGACCACAATAATGAAATTCTAAAAATCCCCTAGAAGATTTGAACATCAGATTGGAGCAGGCAGATAAGAGTCACTGAACATGAAGACAAGACAACTGAAATGATTTAGGCTGGGAACAGGAAGGGAAAAAAAAAAAAAGGATGGGAGAAAAAGTGAACAGCACCTTAGAGACCTGTAGGACACAATCAAGCATACTAATATATCCATTGTGGAAGACCCAAAAGGAGAAGGGGCAGAAGGAATATTCAAAGAAATAATGGCAGAAAACATTTCAAATTAACAAAAATCTTGAACATAATCAAGAAACACCAAACAGGAAAGACTCAAAGAGAACCATACACAGACACATAATAGTCAAACTGTTCAAAGAGTTCTGAAAGCTGCAAGAGAAAAGCAATGGATTATGTACAAGGAAGCCCCAATATGATTAAGTGCCAATTTCTCATAAAAAATCATGGAAGCAAGAACACACTGGGACAAAACATTTAAAGTGCTGAAAGAAAACAACTGCCTACCAAGAATGTTATATATCCAATGGTCTCTCATTTCAAACCTGATGGAGAGACTGAGACATTCTCAGATAAACCAAAGCTGAGAGAGTTCGTCACTACTATACCTGCCCTATAAGCAATGCTAAAGGGAGTTCTTCATACTAAAAAGAAAGAGCATTAGACAATGGATCAAAGTGACATAAATAAATAAAGACCTCTGGTAAAGGCAACCATAGGGATAATTATAAATGCCAGTAAAATTCTAAATGCATAAAAAGTAAATTATAAACTGATGTCTTTGGATGTACAATGTATAAATATATTATTTGTAATAAGTACAACAAAAAGATAAGTGCATGGAGAAGCACAGCAACAGTCTGAGTATGCTATTGAAATTAAGTTGGGATCAAAACATTATTGTTATATAGACTTGTGATCTAGCAATGAAAGAAATTACAGCATTCATGTGGAGGCAGTGCACTGGAGGCTCTGGAAGCAGGGGGAGGGAAAGACAGGTATAATGCAGGGGCTTTTTCAGGACCTGGAAATTGTCCTGAATGGCACTGCAATGACATATATATGTCATTATATATCTTCCCATGGCCTGCAGAATTGTGTGGGAGAGGGTAACCTACAATGTGAACTATGGTCCATGCTCAATAGCAATGCCCCAAGATGCATTTATCAATTGCGATGATGTGCCACACTAATGAAGGGTGTTGTTTATGTGGGAGGGTGTGGAGGGTATGGGAAGTGGGGCATAAGGGAATCCCCTGTATTTTTTGTGTAACATTTGTGTAATCTAAGTATCTTTAAAAATATATATATATATATATATATCTTTAAAAAAATTGTTATAGATTCAGGATGTTAAATTTAAGCCACATGGTAACCACAAAGAAATATCTGAAAATGATATACAGAAGGAAATGTGAAGGGACTCAGAATGGTACAAAAAATCAAAGAAATATGAAAGCAGGCATAAACAGAAGAACTGAGGGACAAAAAGGGTGTGAGATTTACAAATACCAGATAGCAAAATGGCAGAAGAAAGTTCTGCATTATCAGTAGTAACTTTAAAAGTGATGCATTGAACTCTCCAGTCAAAATGTAGAGATTGGCAGATGAATAAAAAAACAGACTGAACTATATGTTGTTAACAAGAGACCCACCTTAAATTCAAAGACAAAAGAAGGTTGCAAAGTGAAAGGATGGAAACAAAAATATACCACACAAATAGTAACCAAGAGAGATCTGGGGTACTAAACTATTATTAGATTAAATAGATTTTAAGTCAAAAACTGTTACAAGGGACAAAGAAGTTCATTACATACTGATCAAGGGGTCAATTCAACAGACTACTTAATTATAAATACATATGCAACTAATGGCAGAGCCTGAAAATATATGAAGCAAATATTGAAGGATTTAAAGGGAGAAATAGACAGTTCAACATTAATAGAGGACTTTAGTACACTGCTTTCAATAATGGGTAGAACATCTATACAAAAGGTCAATGAGAAAATATAAAATTTGAATTATACTACAAACCAAGTAGATCTAAAAGACAATTATAGAACACTTTACCCAACAGCAGCAGGAAATACATTCTTCTCTAGTGCAGATGGGTCATTTTCAAGAACAGGCCGTATGTTAGGTCACAAAACAAGTCTCAATAAAAAAAAAATTTGATTCATACAATGTATCTTCTCTGACCACAATCAAATGAAGCCAGAAATCAGTAACAGATGGAGAAGTGGAAAAGAAACTGAAAGTTAAGTACAGAATTGTCATATGATTCAGAAACCCCAGTTCTAGGTTTACATCCAAAAGAATTGAAATCGGGGCCTTGAATCATGCACACTCATGTTCACAGCAGCATTATTCACAAATGCCGAAAAAATGGAAGCAACCCAAGTGTCCATCAACGGATGAATGGATAAGCAAAATGTGGTATATACATGCAATGGAATATTATTCAGCTGTAAAAATGAATGAAGTTCTGGTATAACATAGATGAACCTTGAAGACATTCATGTTGAGTGAAATAAGCCAGCTATAAGAGGAAAAATATTGTATGATCTCACTTAATATGAAGCATTTAGGATAAGCAAAACCATAGAGTCAGCAACTAAAATACAAGATCCCAGGGACTGAGAGATAGGGGTCACTAATGGGAAATTAATGCTTAACTAGTACAGAATTTCTGTTTGATGCAATAGAAAAGTTCTGGTAATGGATAGTGAGGATAGTACAACATTGTGAATGTAATTAGCACCACTGAATCATATCTGTATTTTCTCCATGATTTTTCTGTAAACCTACAACTTCTCTAATAAAATAAATAAATAAATATGAACAGGGCAGTAAGAGGAATGCACTTGGTGGCTGAGTAAAAGACCTGTTAAGTGCTTGAGATGTAGGGATTAGACTCTGGTCCTATTTCTTTTAGAAGCTCACATCATTGCCCTTCTAATCTTCTATCCTGTCACATGTTCTGGACCCCAGAACTTTCGAAGCACACACCTTGGTTACAGACTAGGCTCCTCAGTTCCCTTTGTGTCCACAAAGCTGGACACAACTAGAGATCCTCTTATTAGGAAAACCAAAAACAGCACTCGGCCCCTTCACAGGCCCACTAACAGAGTGGCCACCAGGTAGGGATGGCTATAAAACAGGGGTTCTTAACAAGGCATCTGGGAGTTTGAATTGAAATTCAAAAAAACATAATTCTTGTAGGGACATGTTGGTACAGGTGTGACATATTTATTGAATAGTACATAGTATAGTGTGGACTTAGTAGGAGTCCGTGGAACAAAAAAGGTTAAGAACTCCTGCTATAAAATAAATTGCTTAACTCTCCTCCCCCTCAATCCCAAATTAAGTTAGTCTTGAAACACAGAGTAACAGCTGGCTTTTTTATCAACCATCTAAATACCCTTTCAGGGAAATTTCAATAAATCTTACTTGAACTTTGACTTTATTGAAATTACTAATTAATCTCATGAACTAATATTCTGATGAGTATTTTTCCAATTGAGAACTCTGTTTTACTTTTACTTTTTGGTTATTTAATCTTCTAAACTTGAGATGACTATGTTGAGAAGAAAGGGCAATTTATATCACTTGTAGTTTGAATTTCCTGAGATGATGGGAATCAATCTGCAAAATCATCCCATCAGTTCTTACCAGAAATCTAAAACAAATATTTACTATTAAATAGATTAAATCTATTTTTTTTCCAAAACTAATTCTTTCAATTATCCTCTTTCATCTTAACTGTGCTCCAGGAAAATGGCTCTGAAACATATATGTAATTAATTAAAGTGTACTATTTCAGTTCCCCTTAAATGTCCACTTATTGTGAACTCTGATGAAGACATAAAAGACAGTTGTGCTTTTTCTTTTAATACATTCATAGAGAAAGAGAAGAAAAAGAAGGATGGTAAGGAGAGATAGCGCTATCACTGATTTTAAATGACTGATATCAAACAGAAAAAAATTAAGACAACTTGATTATTCAACAGACTTCTTTTGCTCCTTGTTTTCCTTTCTTTCCCCAATGTCCATTTTTTTCATTTCTCTTGTCATTGTAAGTACAAAAGAAACACTCCAACTAAGAGTATTAAGTTAAAAACAAAACAAAACAACAGGCAGACCTAAACTGGCTGCCTTCCAACATTTCATTAGATGTGAAGTACTTAGAAAACATTTTCCCATAGAAACATGTTATAAATGGGTGGTTAGGTTCTTAAACCATGCTGTAAAAATTCATTTGAACTTGTTAAATACCTTTCTTAAAACTTCTGATTATGGAAAATTTCAAACATACACCAAAGTAGACATGATAGTATAATAACTCCCACATACTCTTTACCCAGTTTCAACCATTCCAATTCATGGCCAGTCTAGTTTCATCTATACCGACATCCACTTTTTCCACATGTATTATTTTGAAGCAAATCCAGGATAGCATATAATTTCATCTGTAAGTATTTGATTGTTATGACTTCAATAATAAAATTTTTTAAAAACAGTAATTTGTGTCTGTCCTTCAAACTGACATTAACTACATCACACAGGTAAAGCTAACCTTTACATTTTGGTACATCAAATCATATAAGAATTTTTAAATTGAATTGTATCACTACCATTATCTAAAGTCACATTGTTGCTCTAAGACCAAGGTTTTTCAAACTTCGGCATGCATCACAATCACCTCCAGGATTTATTAAACACACAGAGTGCTGGACCCACATCAGAGTTTCTGATTTAATGGGTGTGGAGTAAGGCTCAATAATTGTAATTTCTAACAGGTTCATAGGTTAGACTGAGGCAGCTAGTCCCAGAACTATACAGATCTAAAATTAAACTATTTTATAACTATTAACTGATGATAAAAGATGTCAGTTGATACAATGTAAGGAACACCTCATTCTTAAGGTCCCCATTACAGAAGTGAATAAATACATTCTTTTTCTTTAACTAGAAAGAGATAAAAACTTGCCATAACAAGAAAAAAAGATTGGTAAAATAATCAAGATTAATAAAGTCTATGATATTTCAGCCAAATCAATATATTAGGATTCAAATCAGTTATCCTCTCAGAATGAAAACGCTATTTCCTAAAAAGCTTTAAAAAACCTTTCAAAAGTTCTTGGGAGAGTAATGAGTTAAATGTATTAAACATGTATCAAGCACAATGTACAAACTACTCAATTTTTAAAACTTTACTGAGGTATAATTGATACATGTTAAACTGCACATTTTATGAGACAATTTATAAATTTTGGGACAATTACTCACAAGTGAAATCATTACCACAATCAAGACAATGAACCTATCCATCATCCCCCCAAATTTCCTATTGCTTATGTGTAATTCCAGTCTTTGTTTTCATAATGACATGACGTTGTGCATGTTTTCATGTGCATATTTGCCATCCACATATCATTTTGTTTAAGTATCTGTTCAATTCTTTTGCCCGTTTGTAACTGGGTTTCCTTATTATTTCTTATTAATGAGTTTAGATAATTCTTTGCATATTCCAGATACCAGTCTTTTATCATTAAGTGATTTGCAAAGATTTTCTCCCTCTCAGTGCCTTTTCTGCATTCTTTTACCAGTGTCTTTTGAAGAGAAGTTTTACTTACAATGAAATCCAACTTATCAATTTATTTTATGGGTGGTGCCTGTGATATTGTGTCTAACAAATATTTACCTAATTCAAGGTCACAAAGATTTTCTCCTATGTTTTCTTCAAGAAATTTTATAGTTTTAGGTCTATATTGTCTACCTGTTCTGTCAATGTTTGAGAAAGGGGTATAGGAACTCTACTAAAATTGCATTATTTATTTCTCTTCGCAGGTCTAGCAAGCATTTTAAAGCCCTTTTATCAGATTCACAGATATTTAATATTCTTATGTCCTCTTGATAAATTTGCCTCTTTATGATTATGAAATGAACCTCTTTAACTCTAGGAATACTCTTTGCTCTGAAATCTAACTTCTCATTTAATATAGCAAGCCCAAATTTCTTCTAGATAGTGTTAGCATGGTATATCTTTTTCCACTCTTTGACTTTTAACTTGTGTCTTTATATTTAAATATGTGATAGACTTCGGTCTTGATTTTTTAAATCTAATCCAACAATCTCTGCCTTTTAATTGTAGGGTGTAGACAATTTACATGTAACGTTATAAAAGATATGGCTATATTTAAGCCTACTATCTTGCTATTTGTTTTCTACTTGTACCATATGTTCTTTGTTCCCTTTTCTTCTTAATCTACTTTGTTTTATTTATTATTCCATTTATTTTTATTTTTATTTTTTATTTTTTAAAGCATCAAATAGGGTGGTACATGAGAATGCTTTATTTATTTATTTTTTTAAAGATTTATTTTATTTTATTACATATCTCCCCTTCCCCCTGTTGCGGCGACGCGCCGAGGCCAGTCACTGCGCAGGCGCGGCTTTTCCCGCTTGTGGGCGGCTTCTGCTTCCATTCACGGCCGGCTCTTGCTTCAGTTTGCGGGTGGCTGGCTGCGCTCCATTCATAGGCGACCTGCCCTGCCCGTGGCAGCTTTGCCCTGTGCGTGGCAGCTTTTTGCCCTGCCCACGGCGGCTCTGGCCCGCCCATGGCGGCTTGCCCTTTTCAAGGCGGTCTGCCCGCTAAGAGAGGTCCCCGGGAACCGAACCCGGGGCCTCCCATGTGGTATACTGGCACCCTATCCACTGGGCTATATGGCCAGCCCCTCTCATTCCATTTTATCTTTGTTGGCTTTAAGGCTATCATTCTTTGTTGTGTTACTTTAGGGTTGTCATAGAGTTTATAATATACATTCCTTCACTTATCAGCGTATACCTTCAAGTAATATTATACAACTTCAGCATAAGTAAGCAGCAGAGCCTTACAACCTCATACCTCCAAGGTCTCCCCTCCTTCCAGCCTTGATACTATTGTCATATTTTACTTTTACATATTATAAACCCCAAAGCCACTATTATTTTTGCATTATTCAATTGTCTTTGAAAGACACTTAAATCATAAGAAAAATATCATATATTTACCCATGAGGTTACCATTTCCAGTGTTCTTTATTCCTTTGTATAGATCCAGGATTCCATATGGTTTAATTTTCCTGTTTCTTGAAGAACTCTCTTTAACATGTCTTTAAGTACAGGTCAGAAGGTGAATTCTTTCAGCTTTTGTATGTTTGAAAAAAAAAATACCTACTTTGCCTTTATTCCTGGAAGATATTCTCAGTGGGTAAAGAATTCTAAGTTGACAGTTATTTTTTTCTTTCAGTACTTTAAAGATATTACTCCATGCATTGTTTTTTTTTTTTAAAGATTTATTTATTTTATTACATATCTCCCCTTCCCCCCACTGCGGCGACGCACCGAGCATGGTCACCGCGCAGGCGCGGCTTTCCCCACTTGTGGACCGTCTCTGCGTCCGTTCACGGCCGGCTTTTATCCGCGGGCGACCTGCCCTGCCCGTGGCGGCTTCTTGCCCTGCCCACGGCAGCTCCGGCCCGCCCATGGTGGCTTGCCATTCTCAAGGCGGTCTGCCTGCTAGGAGAGGTCCCCGGGACTCGAACCCGGGGCCTCCCATGTGGTATGCCAGCGCCCTATCCACTGGGCTATCGAGCCGGCCCCAACCATGCATTGTTTTTGATGAGAAATCTGCTATCACCCTTGGTTTTGTACAATTTTCCTTTTGCTGCCTTTGATTTTTCTCTTTATCACTTGTTTTAAGCAATTTGATTATTATGTGCCTTGGTTCAGTTTTATTCATGCTTCTTATGCTTTTTGAGCTTCCTGGAATTGTGTGTTCATAGTTTATCTGTTTGCTTTTGCTGAACACCATTACAAGCTTTAATTTAACAATCTATATAAGATCATTCTGGGAATCTGTCCCAATGAGGGACTTTTTTTTATGCCTATTAATGAAATATAAATAAACACAATTATAAATGAAACTTGCAATCTGTTGACTGAATTCTTTTGTTCCTATTTTAGTTGTTGCAATCACCAGGGGATTGTCTCCCAGCAGCAAAAGGGAGTTGTCTTCAGTGGTAGTACAATGTGTAGGAAAATATACCTGGCTTCTTCCCATCCCCTAAAGCAACAACAAATCCTTCCTCGTGTCTCCTTTTAGCCAAAGCAGCCAAAGATTTAAAAGTTGTTGGTTCATAGATGGCTAGATCTGCAAGTACTTCCCTGTTGAGCTCAATCTGACACTTAACTAAGTTACCAGGGACCATCAGGTACTTCAGGCCTTGTTCCTGGGAAGCAGTTGTAATTTGATTTATCTCAAGTCAGGCATGTTTCAGCACCTCCTGGACCAGACTGTATAGGTTGGTTGTGGATATTTCAGGATTTTCTAAGTACAGGATCATGTCATCTGCAACCAGTGAGAGTTTCACTTCTTCTTTTCCTATTTGGATGCCTTTCATTTTTTTTTTCTTGTCTAATCGCCCTAGCTAGAACTTCTAGTACAATACTGAATAACAATGGTGACAGTGGGCATCCTTGCCTTGTTCCCGATCTTAGAGGGAAAGTTCTGAACCTTTCCCCATTGAGTATGATGTTGACTGTGGGTTTTCATATATGCCTTTTATTATATTGAGGAATTTTCCTTCTATTCGTATCTTTTGAAGTGTTTTTTATCAAAAAAGGATTTTGTCAAATGCCTTTTCTGCATCAAGATAATCTTGTGGGTTTTTTTCCTTCAATTTGTTAATGTGATGTATTACACTGATTGATTTTCTTATGTTGAACCAGCCTTGCATACCAGGAATAAATCCCACTTGGTTGTGATGTATAAGTCATTTGATATG
>PVKH010028815.1:0-12769 GCA_004027955.1 Chaetophractus vellerosus | reverse complement strand
CTCCCTCTAGAAAATGCAACCCACTGACTAGGCATGAAGTCTGGTGTAGGGAATGCAACTTACCACTGTGAGACATGCTAGGCAAAATTTTATAATTGCCTACCAATGTGCCTGAGAGATCAAAAGTAGAATTTGAGCCTGAATCAGTCTCCTCAGATATTTCTTAAAATAAGCTGAGATGATAAATAAATGTCCTTAAAAGTGTCCGTTTTCATACCCTGCGTGGTCCTTTTCAGATTTACACAAAATTCAGTCACTTGCACATGGATTGGTTTTATAGATTCATATTGAAAATATACTTTTATGTCTTTACAAATTTTTATTTAGTATTTACTTAAATTAACTACTTTATAAAGCATTTTGTATAACAGTTTAAGTTCTATTTAAAACACAACTTAAATTTACATAATTGAAATCAGTGTTTTCTGTATATCTACCACCCAATAGTATTTGGAGTTACACCATTTTCACATGCACCATACCTGGGAAAGCTCTGATTCACCAGATACAGGCTGCTTGAACCCTTCATCTTATCCCTCCTTAGGTCATCTGTCCATCAGTCAACTCTGAGGTATGTGAGATTGGAAGTCCAGTCTTCACTGATATAGAATCAATGATGGTCAATCTCATGTGTCATCTTGGCCAGGTAATGGTGCCCATTTGATTCAGAAAGCCTTTATGTTAATATACTTTGAGGACATTTCCTGGACTTTAATGAACAGTGAAGTGATTGCATTGATGGCTATTTACATGTAAAACCAACAGAGGAGATTGATTTCAGCAGTGAGAGAAGTCTCATCCAATCAGTTGGGGGCCTTTATATCCTGGCATCTCATCTATGAGCATAATTGGAGCTCCTATTTTGCAGGCTGCCCTAAGATAATAGGACTCATGAATCCCCAAGGTCGTGTGGGGCAATTCTTTAAGATATCATAATGTTTAAATATATCTTCTATAGGTCCTGTGCCCCTAAAGAACCATGACAAATACAGCATCTCAATTCCAGTCACTCTCCTCAGTTAAGGAAGAGACCAGAAGTTAGGTATAAAGGACACATTCTTGGGAATGACAAAAGGATCCCTTAGACTACTCAAAAACTTTAGTGCTCTGACCAAGAGGTCAAAGGTTTTCAAGAGAAGTAGAAGTGTGCACTTTTCTCAACCTGGAAGTCTAATATCCATTGCCCCATCTCCTGAAGATAATGCTGTTTACACAAGTCTGAAAATAGTTGCTTGGTAGAAGTTGGGTGATGGTGCAGTTATGGTTTGGACTCTGATGAGGTGCATTGTGGAGAGACTGGAGATCAGTACTTGGTATCAGGTCAAGTGACTTTCTAGGCATTTGGGTTGTATGTTTATGACTACATTGATTTTCACATGCGGAAGGCTGGATAGTCTGAATGGCTCCAGACCAGGTGTTTGAGTGCTCTGAATAGAGGGAAAGTTGGAAGGGAATATGTCTTGATTTTTTTAGAGGATTTTGTCAGGTCTTGGTGGTGTCTTGGAAGACACCTTCCTTTTACATGGATGCTAAATATGAATTCCTGCTCCAATGAATGTGTTCAGGGTGGTGGACAGGGTTTTGGGTTCCTGTCAGGATGCTTGGATTTACCTGATGTTGAAGAATTGGTCCAGGACAATGAATTGTTGACAGATTGGGGAACATCATTGGTGCAAAAAGCAGGCTATTGGCTCTCAGTATGACAATAAAGATAGAGTCATGTGAAGGGAAAATTATTAAAATTTGCCTCACCTCCTTTAGCTATTCATGATGTGAGAAGAATGAGCTTAGTTGAGGAATTTCACAGTAAGACAATTACAAATGTAAATTGTATACATAAAGTGGTATCCAACCTCTATGGTGCTCAGGTAAAATTTTTAAATTATCATGCCAGCTTTGCTGGATACTGAATACTTGGCTTGAAGTATTTCCTTTTAGCACCTGAACTATGTCATACCACTGTCTTCTCACATCCATGGTTTCAGACAATAAAACAATATTTACTCTCATCAAGCTTCCCTTATATGTGATTGATCTCTTTCTCTTAATGCTTTTAATATTCTCTCTTTGTCTTGAGCATTTGACAATTTGATAATTATGTGCCTCAGGATTATACTGTTTAGTGTATGTTACCTTCCTGGACATGCCCATCCATGTCCCTCAAAAGATGGTATCACCCTAATACCAAAGCCACATAAACACACCATAAGAAAAGAAAACCTATCTCTTTAATTGAAACTAGATGCTAAAATCCTCAAAAACATACTTGCTAATTTTATTCAACAACACATCAAATGAATTATACTCCATGACCAAGTGAGATTTTATCTCTGGTATGAAAGGGTAGTTCAAAATAAAAAAAAAAAATCAATATAATACACCACATTAACAGACCAAAAGAAAAAAATCTCATGATCATCTTTATTGATCCTGAAGAAACATTTGACAAAATATGACATCCTTTCTTGATAAAAACACTTCAGAAGAAAGGAATAGAAGGAAACTTCCTCTACATGATAAAAGGTATATATGAAAAACCCACAGGTATCATACTCAAAGCTGAAAGGCTTTCCCTCTAAGATCTAGAAAAAGACAACGATGCCCACTGTAACCACTATTGTTTAACATTGTGTTATAAATACATGTTCAAGCACTTAGGCAAGAAAAGGAATTTAAAAGCATCCCAATTGGAAAGGAATAATTAAAAATTTTACTGTTTGCAAATTACATATTCCTATACATAGAAGGACTGAAAAATCTACAACAAAATTTCTAGAGTTGATAAATGAGTTCAGGAAAGTGGAAGGAAATAAGATTAACATGCAAAACTCAGTAGCATCCTGTACATTAACAATGAACAATCTGAGCAAGAAATCAAGAAAAGAAATCCATTTTTTTAAAGATTTATTTTTGTTACATATTTCCCCTCCCCCCCACTGCAGCGACACGCCGAGATTGGTAACCACACAGGCACGGCTTTCCCCACTTGTGGGTGGCTTCTGCTACCATTCACGGCCGGCTCTGCTTCAGTTCGTGGGTGGCTGGCTGCGCTCCATTCACGGGTGACCTGCCCTGCCCATGGCGGCTTTTGCCCTGTCCATGGCAGCTTTTTGCCCTGCCCACAGAGGCTCTGGCCTACCCATGGTGGCTTGTCATTCTCAAGGCGGTCTGCCTGCTAGGAGAGGTCCCCGGGAACCGAACCCAGGGCCTCCCATGTGGTATGCCAGTGCCCTATCCACTGGGCTATCCAGCCAGCCCCTAAAAAGAAATCCATTCACAATAGCAGCTAAATCAAATATATAGGAATAAACTTATGTAAAGATGTAAAGGAGTATTATACAGACAACTACACAACATTGTTAAAGGAAATAAAAAAAGATATAACTAAATGGAAGAAAATTCCATGTACATGAATTGGAATTCTAAACATTAAGGTGTTGGTCCTATGGAAATTGATTTACAGATTTAATGCAATCAAAATATAAATTTCAATAGTATTTTTACTGAATTGGAAAATCCAATTAGGAAATTTATTTGAAAGAGCAAGGGGCCTGGAGTAGTTAAAGCCATATTGAAAAAGAAAAGCATGCCAACTGACTTTAAAGCATAGTACAAAATGACAGTGGTGAAAAGTGCATAATATTGGCACAAGATAGACACACAGACCAATGGAACCGATTTGAGGATTCTGACATAGATCCTTGCATATGTGGTCAAGTGATATTTGACAAGCCACGAAACCCACTCAACTTGGAGATAATGACTTCTTCAACAAATGGCACTGGGAGAACAGGATATCCATATACAAAAGAATGTGAGTGGATCACCACCTCATGCTGTACACAAAAATAAAATTGATTGGATCAAAGATCTAAATATAAGAGCTAAGACACTAAACCTCCTAGAATAAAATTTAGAGAAACATCTACGAGATCTTGTAGTAGGAATTGGTTTCATAAAATTTACACCCAATGTTTGAACAATGGAAGAAAAAAAAAGATAAATGAGACCTCCTCAAAATTAAAAACTTTTGTACTTCAAAGGAGTTTGACAAGAAAGTGAAAAGGCAGCCAACTCATATGGGAGAAAATACTTGGGAAACATTTATTGGATAAAGGTGTAATATCTTACATATATAAGGAATTCCTATAAGTCAAAAATAAAAAGAGACACTCCATTTTAAGAACGTGCATGGACATGAATAGACACTTTTCCAAAGAGGAAACACAAATGGCTAAAGGGCACATGAAAAGTTGCTCAATGTCACTAGCTATTAGGTTAATGCAAATCAAAACTACAATGAGAAAGCATCTTGTGACTATTAGACATGTGGCTTTTTAAAAAAAACGGAGAACTACAAGTGTTGGAGAGGATGTGTAGGAAATGGTCCCCACATCCACTGCTGGTGGGAATGTAGATGGTGCAGCCATTGTGGATTATGGTTTGCAGTTTCCTCAGGAAGCTAACTAAAGAAGTGCCATATGATCCAGCAATCCCACTGCTGTGTATATACACCGAATAAAGGAAAGCAGGGAAATGAACAGAAGAGTGTATACCAATGTTCAGTGGCATTATTCAATATTGCCAGAAGTTCAAAGCAACCCAAAAATCTATCAACAGATGAATGGTTAAGCAAACTGTGGTATGTACATACAATGGAATATATTCCTCAGCTATAAGAAGGAACGAAATATTGACATATGAGCAACATGGGTGAATCTTGAAGACCTTATGTTGAGTGAAGTAAACCAGTCACGAAAAGACAATATTGCATTACCTCACTTATATAACCTAAGCAAATTGAACAGACTCACAGTGGTAGAGTCCATAAGATGGGTTACCAGGAATCAGAAAGGGACTATAGTGTGGCAAGCCAATGCTCAATGTGTGCAGAATCTATGCTAAGGCGGAAGGAGGTAGTTGGACAGTGGAAGTGGTGATGGTGGTGCAAGGATGTGAGTTCTGAAATGTGAGGGTGAGTGGGGGGATGTTGGGTTGGACTATCCATGTAACTGGGGGGAGGGCTGGAATAGGGAACAGGTGAGCTCGGGATTTTTAGGTCCGTAGTTGATCCTACAATGGCAGGAATGTTCTTTTGGCAACTATGGCAGGGGCAGGTCACTGGTGTAGGGTATCGGTTTTGGGGTATATGTGGGAAAGGGTGCACCTGGGGTGCTTCTATGGAATATGAATGTGTTCATCTTGTCAAAGGACATTAACTCAGTGGGGTAAGATGTACACAATAAACAAGAAAATATTAATCACACATCCTGGGGAGTCCTATTACATTCTCAAATGGAGGAGGAAGAATCTCTCAACTGTATAGGCGGCACCTAATAAAAGAAAACATGCAAAAACATCAAGCTCTCAATGTTAATGAATGTTATAATCAACCTTATTATTGAAAACTTGAAACTTAATCATTACCATAGTTTCTGAAGGGACAGGGCGTGAAGATTAGGTGGAACATAGGGCATTTTTAGGGAATTGGAATTGTTCTGAATGATCTTGCATTGATGACTACAGGCCATTATAAATTAAGCCAAAACTTATAAAGTTGTGTGGTGCAAAGTGTAACCCTAATGTAAACCATTGACCACAGTTAGTAGCAATGCTTCAATATTTGTTCATCAATTGTCACAAATGTACCATATGCATGTAAGAGGTTAGTAGAGGAAAATGTGAGGGGGGAAGGGTGGGGTATATGAGAATCCTTTATATTTTTGAAATGATATTTCCATATCCTAAAGCTTCTTTGAAGACAAAGTGAAAAAAATCAGACACTGGAGGAACATACAGAAGATACTTTCATTATACATGAAAGATAACAGACCTTATGGTGATGCAAGGCACAGTAAAAAAATGTTTTGACTTAGATTTTGGGGAGTTTTTGTATTACAGAAAAGTTGCAACTATTGCAATGGTGGACCACCTATGAAGAGTATCACTGGTGGGGGATGTGTGGGGAAGAATGCACATGGAGCATGCTTTATGGAATATGAATATTGTCATGTGGTCATGAGGTGTTATCTCAGCATTCGAGAACCACACAATAAACAAAAAAAAGTTAAATTCCCTTCCTGAGGAGTCCTGCTACATTCTCCAATAAAGTGGCAAAAAATCTCTAGAATTCATAGGCAGTGCCTAGCAAAAGAGGACACACCAATATGCCAGGCCTTGCTGATTATTTAATGAACTTTATATTTATAAAATTTAAACATAGCCTGTAATATATATTACATAAAAGTTATCTCCTGAAAATGTCCTTGTTGTCAAATGTGGCCTCTCTCTAAGCCAAATGCAGCATATAAGCTCACTGCTTCCCCCCCCCCCATATGACATGACTACATGGTATGGCCATCCTTGGCACTGAAAGATTATTATCAAGGTCAAACTGAGAAATATTAAATATAAATGAATTTTTATGGCTAACAGATTTCAAAGTGAATCAGGAGGTCATTCCAGAGGTTATGCTTATGCATGTCTTAGGAAGTTCTCACTGAATGATAGAGTAAACAATGCCTCAAGCAGGGGTGCTCTGAGGGCTCTAGAGAATTGGGACAGTAGAGGCAGGACAGACAACCCCAGGAAATTGGTACCCCATCTGTGGGCCTTACCTTAGAATAGATGATAACCAATCCCCCCAATATATCAGAGTTAAATTCATTTATAATTTTACTACACATGGTTCTTCTGTCCCTTTTAGTTGAATCTAGAATTAGCACTATATCCATTAAATATATGTTCCAGAGACTTAAATCTCTCATCTATTCATATGTCCATTGAGACCTGAAATTCAGCAGAACTGTGGTGAACATCCGCTCTACAGTTCATTGGACTCAACCAGGACAACTAACAGAAGGATGATCATTGACAATGTCCATTCAAAAAACACAGACAGTATCTTAAACTTCAAGCAAGACAGTTCCATCCACCTGTCTCATGGGAGCAGAGTGGGTATCACCATCTCAAATTCCTCGAGAGAGGAATGAACTAATATAAGGGGGAAATGCAATTATGGACTAAAGTAAACATTATTATTATTATAGTAATTGAAGAACAAATAACACCGACATAAAGACAGTGGTCTTCCCAGGATCTGAGGAGAGGGAGATGGAAGAATAGGTGTAATATGGGGCATTTGGGGGACATTGAAATTGTTCTGCATGATATTTAAATGATAGATACAGGGCATTATACATTTTGTGAAAACCTATGAAATTGTGAAGTGCAAATTGTAACTGTAATGGAAAAGAGACCATGGTTAATAGCAATACTTCAATATTTGTTCATCAATTGCAACAAGTGTACCACATTAATGAAAACTGTTTTTTATGGGGAAAAGTGTGAAGGGTGAAGGGTAAGGTATAAAGGAATCCTTATATTTTCATTGAAACTTTTATGTAACCTAAAACTTGTTGAGAATGAAAGAAAAATAGCATATAGCTCAAAAAAGCAATCATGATGCTTGTGTCTGTCAATCAGTTTGGAAAATTCAGTTTCCAAATATTGTCTCTTTTAATACCAGTGGAAACACATCCTTTTATTCATGTGTGTAAGGAGTATAAATATCAGAAACCTTTTGTGGATAATTAGGGAATATATATCGAAATTTGAAAGATGCATTAAAGGCAACTGATTAACATCCTTGAACATGTGAGCTGAAATGCCCCCACCAGCATGTTTTTGATGGATGTGTAAATAATAGCCCAACAACAAAAGACAAGGAAATATATATTAGAAATCCCAATGACCATCCTAGAATTGTAACATAGTTTGCACACATGAAGGTCAAAGAAATAAAACAAATCAGGGTACCCCAGAAGAGCAACAAAGCATGGAACCAGAGGGGAGGAACCCACAGAGTGTTACAAGAATCTGTGATCCTCTTCCAGTATTTTTCACTGTTTCTCTATATAGGTTCCTGGGAAATTTCTGGAGGAAAGCCTTCCTCTGCTGTTCTTCTTGTCTACAGAAAATTTTAAGTGTCTGATCGTGTCTCAGCTTTCTTGTCTTTACCTTCGGTGCATGAAGCAAGGACCAAGCAAAATCCAGGATCCAGGCTTTGCCCATGTTTTGGTGTGAAGAGGGCATTGAAGCTCCTGTGAAATTTGCCAAGGAATCTCCTTTTCTCATGCTGTATCCAGCCACCACCCCACACTACATTTTTAAATGTATAACCAAGATATTCCTTCATTGAGACTCTAATGATATTCTGCCTTCCATGGGCAAAATTTCAGCACACCTTCCACCCATCCTTGTTGATGATCCTTCTGGAATAGAATGAGCTCCTGGAAGATATTGAACATTTTGTTTACATCTATTACGTTTCTCTGTTTGAGATTGGAGTTGACTGTGCAATCTCCTTAGTTTCTGATGACCAAGGAAATTTCTTACTCTCGAGAATCCTCACCTTTGTCTGTGGCCTTTCCTATCTGTCACACTTGTTATGATACACTGTCAACTGGTTTTCCTAGATCTTCCTCAGATCCATGTTGTCCTTCTCTTTCTAGTTGAGTCTTTGTCATGTACCCAAAAGTTCTGTAGTTTTTCTAGGTTACTTGTGGCTTGAGTAGAGATGTAGTCAGTGTGTCAGGAACAATCACAGGCAACTTTCAAAGGTCAATGTCAGATATTTTTTATTTTGGATATGGGTTTTCAGGAGACAATATGGAAAAGAAGCCCATTATGTGTCTAATAATTCATGAAGCAATCCTCATATCCAAAGACTTTTTAAACAGAGGCACTAGGAAAAAGGGAAGAATAACTAAGGCTGATCATTATGCAGACAATGGATAAACTCAAGTCTCTTGAAACTTGGGTTATATAGCAGGGACAGTCTTGAATGGCAAGCACAACTTAGTTATGACACATAATTTTCCATTTTCAAGCTCACATAGTGAGTTCCATTCAGTCTTCCTGATTCCTCAGATGTCCAAACCACCACATAAACTGTAATTTTCCATCTCTAATGGGGGAGATCTCTATCTTTCTGGCCCCTGGTTTCTTCCTTTAAGTTCTAGATTTGGGGCATCTATTGTGCAGATGATGTTTGTAATGATCTGTCATCTACTTAATGTTCTTGGGCCTCTGTGCTATCTCCCACAGCCATTAATTCTTAGATTTTCTCAAGAAAAGGACAAAAAAATCAAGTTGGCCCAGAGACATTAGCTTCTTATCCACCTTCTTCAATTGAGAATGAGAGGAATTTATTGGCCACTAATTCATCCCCACAATGGTTTGTTCTCTCATTAATTTACCCTTTCTGCATCATTTTTTCCTCATTAATATTCATTACCTACTTTCAGATCAAGACACTGGATTGGATAAGCTCAATTGATTTATAAATTCATTTATAAGTAATGAATTTAAGTTAGAACACTTGAATGCCTGGCTCTGGAAACTATCTGAAGAACAGAGCTGCCTTTGAAGTTCCTCCCTGTGAATTCCAATTGATCTAACAACTATGATCATGAGTTTTTATCAAGTCCACCTGCTGATGTTGGGCAAACTAAACTTGTTGTGTGGTGGGGCATTCAGAATGACTGAGGAATGATTTTCTCTCTTTAGTTGGAATTGACATCCTTTTATTTGAATTCTTATAACCTAATAGATGCAATGTAATTGAGTTTGCTCTAATCATCTACTCTCCCGATATTTGAAAGAACACTTTGATGTTTACTTTTCCCCTGCATTTTATAATAAATGCAAATATCTAATGCGATCAGCTACAATTTATTGCTTGCCTTTCCCAAGAATTTTAAAATGTATATAAAGTTAATACCATATATTATTTTCTGCATCTTTAAATATTTACTCACATGAAACTAGGCTGTCAATTTAATTATTTTTCTCCCCTTTTCTTTAAAATAATTATTTCTGAAAAATACCCTTGATGAAATACACACCTCCATTTCATTCAGTTTCACCATTGCTTATTTATTTGTATAGATGCAATGGACTTTGGGTATTTTAATCCCTGCTCACATTGATGTGCATTTATATTGTTTCCTATATTTTCCTTCCACTGTTGAAGCTGACATGAATATATTTGGTAATCCCCTTATTATGAACAGAAAATGAGGTTTCATTTTCATTAATCTTCAAGTTTATTCCATGAGACCATATTGTCCTCTGAAGTGGTTAAACTAATTACATCATCAGTAATCCTGGAGGAGGGTCTTTATTCCCCACATCAAGGGTGCACCTGATATGGTCGGGAGATTTGCACTTATTTCATTATTAACAACATTGTATATAATGTAATAAGTTGTTCACTTGTGGTTACTAATCTGGGAATTGCCTGTTCTTATTCCTTTTAATAATTTGATCGTTTGTCTTCCTTTCATTTTGGATGTGTAAACATTTATATATTATCTATTCTGGAAATGATGTCTTTGGGGGTGTTTGTTTTTTAAGTATACTCATCCATTTTTGGCTGTTCTTAAAACATGTACTTGGACAACGATAATGTTATTTGAAATTTAATCTTTTTTATATTTATTATTTTATATCTTCTTAAACAAATAGTCCCCAGTGGTGATATCTTCAAATTCTGATTTGGAATTTTTGAATGTTTTCATGAGTTGACATTTATAGTTGGACTTTTTATTTACAAATCAATTTTATTGATACATATTAGTAAAGCATCAATCCAATCTATGTGTACAATCAGTTGTATTAGGCGTAATCACAAATTTGTGCATTCATCACTTCAATCAATCTTAGAGCACTTTTATTATTCCAATCATAATAAAAAACAAAAAAATGTACAATCAAAAATCATCACATCTCAATCTCTCTGTGCCACTCCTGACATACATAGCTACTATTATTTTCCTTCTTTCTAGTATATTTGTATTTCTATTTTGTAAAAATGTCATATATATGCAATCTCACCCATATTTGTGTTTTACATGAGGTTTTACTAGCTTATACAGTCCCAAGTTACAGTTTTTAGGTCTCCTTCAAGTAATATACATGACCTTAGACTTTCCATTTCAACCACTGTCATGACCATATAATGTCTCTACTAGTTACAAAGACCATGATATGCTTTCACTGTTTCTATTCATTTTCAACAATTTAAAACCAACTTTATTACTAATTCTGCACAGATTCACCCTCAGCTTTACATTTTCTACCCTCTTATTCTCTGGTGACCTATATTCTAATTAGTAACTCCATGAGTTTCCACAATATATTTATCTCATAATAGTGCAATCAAAGGGTATTTGTCCTGTTGTGTCTGGCTTGCTTAACTCAACATAGTGTCCTCCAGGTTCCTCCATGTTTTCATATAGATCACAACTTCATTTCTTTGTAGTACTGCATAATGTTCTATCCTGTGACTATACAATTTGTTTATCCATTCATCAATTGATGGACACCTTGGTTGTTTCCAACGTTTGGCAATCATGAATAATGACACTATGAACATCAGTGTGCAGATGTCTGTTTGTGTCACTGTTCTCAGTTCTTTTGGGTATATAACTAGAAATGGTGTTGCTGGGTCACATGGCAAGTCTACATTCAACTTCCTTAGTAACTGCCAAACAGTCCTCCACAGCGGCTATACTTTTCTACATTCTACAGTGAATAAGCATTCTTGTTTCTCCACATCCTCTTCCACATTTATAGTTTTCTGACTTTTTAATATTGGCCAGTCTAATAGGTGTGAAATGATATTTCATTGTAGTTTTGATTAGCATTTCCCTTATCGCTGGTGATATTGAATATTTTTTCATATGTTTCACTGCCATTCATATTTCTTCTTTGGATTATTTTCTTTTTTGTCTTTTGCCCATTTTTAAATCAGGTAGTTTGTCTTTTTAATGTTGAGTTATATGGTCTCTTTGTATATTGTCTCTTTATGATTTGTTTGTAAACCCTTATTGGATATGTGATTGCAAATATTTTCTTCAGTTAAGTGGGTTGCCTTTTCACCCTTTCAACAAAGTACTTTGATGTGCAAAAGTGCTCAATTTTGAGGAGGCCCCATTTGTTTAATTTTCTTTTATTGCTCCTGCTTGTGTGTAAGGTTTAAAGAAACTACTGCCTACCACAAGATCTTGAAGATGTTTTTCTACTTTTTCTTCTATGACTTCTGTGGTTGTCAGTTTTATATTTAATTATTAAACATTTTGATTTAATTTTTTATAAGGTGTGAGATAGCTGTCCCCTTTCTTTCTTTTGGATATGGATATCCAATTCTCTGAGCACCATTTGTTGAATAGACTGTTCTGGACCAGCCAGGAGGGCTTATATGACTTGTCAAAAATCACTTGCCTGTAGATGTGAGGGTCTATTTCTGAGTTCTCAATTCAGATCCATTTAGTCAATATATCTGCCTTTATACCAGTAACATACTGTTTTTCTACTGTAGCTAAGAAATATGCTTTAAAGTCTGGAATTGATAGTCCTCCTACTTCCTTCTTTCTTAAGAACTTTTTGGCTATTTTGGACCCCTTACCCTTCTAAATATATTTCAAAATTATTTTTTCCATTTATTAAAAAAGGCTATTTGGATTTTTATTAGGATTGTGTCAAATCTGTAAATCAGTTTGGATAGGACTGCCATCTTAATGATGTTGTCTTTCATTTGGTGGACACAAAATTTCCTTCCATTTTTAAAGATATTCTTTGGTTTCTTTTAGCAATGTGTTGTGGTTTTATAAATACCAGTGCTTTATGTCCATGTTTAAGTTTATTCCTAAATATTTGATTGCTCTAGTTGCTATTATATATTTTTTAAAGATTTATTTATTTT